>JARHVA010005934.1:627500-767500 GCA_037957365.1 Torreya grandis
TCAATAATCAATCAGCCCTCTATTAGTAGTTGATATCCTTGAATTCTTTCACATTTTTAAACTAAGTCAGTAGGGTTAACTTTGTTTAAAGTTTGTGATGATCTTTCAACCATTTATCTTAAATTACTTAGGCATTCATTAGTTTGATGATCTTCTACCCATTATCTCATTGTGTCCCTAGTCTACTTAAAAATATCCTAAGGTAATTTTTTAGTGTCTACATTTTCTCTAATATATAATTTTCTATATCTATCTTAATTTCATTTAATTTTTTTTGAAATTAATGCACCACTTACCTGAGATGCACTGGTTGCAATTGTCAGGCATCTTCCATGTTGAAACTATTATCTCCTCACCATGGTTATTCTATAGGATCAATTGGGTCTCTCAGAGCATTTTTTTATAAGAATAGTAAAAATAAGAAATGAATTATTTTTCACTCTATTTATATTTACTATTAAAAATTATTTACCTCTCAATTATTTACCAACAAGTTCCATTTTTCACTCACAACTTTATTTCTAGTAGCTCTCTTTCTAAACTAAAAAGTGTTGTAAAATCTTGACATCATAGAAACATTTTATACATATTACATGTCTATTTTTCAATTTTTTTGATTTTTCACTTATTTTACAATTTCACCTAGTGTTCCATACATTGGACACCTTCACATTTATCTCATTTCCTTTGTACTTTACAACACTAAGCTAAACAAAGGTATGTATTTTTTATTTCTACTCTATCATTTATATTATTCACTTCTTAATGAAATTTGCTTAGATCAATGTTGTGTATTGTTATGTTGTTTTATAGAAGCACCATCCTATGTTGTAACTACATGACAAATTATGAGATTCAAGTGGAAAATATGTATACACAAAATAATTTTAAACTTTATCAATTATTGACACTTTCTCTCTTATAGGAACCCATCAAGTTTCAATGTCTTTGAGTGCATGCCTTAAAGGGTGAACTATGAAAGGGGTAGTCATACCATTAGTGATTTGTAAGATTGTTATCCTATATACCACCAATTTCAACCAAAACAAACATCCCTTATACATTTCCCTAAAATTTTACACTTCCCTTATAGACTCATCCAACCAATTCACTGCCCCAAACAACTCATATCTAAGCCAAAATATCTTTTTTAAATTTACCAAAGAAATTCAAATGGATAGATCATGTTCTTAAATATGAGCATGTTATTGTACTAGGCTAACCCAAACAATCTAGTTAGGGACCTCACTACTTTATTTATTAAAGAAAAGGGTCAATTGGGTTGATTATGTGAGTGAAAAGTTTAAAAGATTTTAGGATCAGATCTAGCTATATAAACACATCCTTTTCACCATTTTCATTAGATAGAGATATAGATAATAATTTATTTGTGTGTCTACTTATCTACCATTCTACTTGAGGAACCATTGCTTAGGGTTTCATACTTCCTTTGGATAGAATAATCTTATCTTGTGGGGAAAGTATTTTTGATGCATAAGATAAATCATGTAGCCTAGAGCTAACCTATATTTGTTATCTTTATGAACCACAACAACATATTTCAAAGAACCATTGGTTGAGGGAGAGATGGATGCTCGACGGGTTAATATTCAATGTAAGTATTCCTAAATCTTGATCATATCTATTAGTAAATAGATTTGCATGTCTTATTTTATGAATATATTTCTCTCTCCATGCATTAAAATTACCTCTACATTGACTTTATTATATTTCTTATTTGCATGTTTAATTTTATTTTTATTTTCCCCATTTGTGCCACATGCTTTAGTGAGCACTAGATTAGATTTTACTTTTACTTTTTTAGAAACCATAGGTAATATCTAGGGTTATTATGTGGTAGTACTCCACTAGAGGATTTAGAACCTGATCTAGTGATATATTTTTATAAGATAACCCTTATTTAGGTTAAACAGATCCATATTGGTCATGACCTTGATTGTCTAAATGCACCAACAAGAAGAATGGCTAGTGTGATTTATCTTCTCTAAGATAGAATTTATTTATAGATCAACATCACTTTCCCTTGTCATACACTTTGTATATGGGTGCCTCATAAGGCCTTATTTACAGGACCAATTTTTTATACCCACCTAAGCTATGCTTAAAGGGGATGTTAGAGTAGGATATTATTTTCCTTATATTTACTTATTTTTATTATTCCTAAACTTAGGGAGTTAGCTTTCTTAGGTGTACTAGTCATAAGAAATTACTTGACCACCATTATTAGCTATTGGATGTTACTCTTTGACTGGTTATTTTGGGTATATGAGTTACATGCCTATTTTGGGACATTTGACCACTATTTATGGAGGAGTTACACATTCACTTTCTTATTTATACATCTTCATTTATGAACTATTTTGAGAAGTGTGGTAGATGATCTTGTGGTTCATTTACTTTTAGTTTTATAATTTTTTTTAATTAACTTGTAATTACATTTTGAACTTACTTGACTCAATCTTACATTAAACTAGTAAATGCAGTTGATCCAGATATCTTAGCATAATCCCTAATATAAGCATTAATTTCTTTACATGATTATGAATTCAAGGATATCTTATTTCACATTATTTTTTGTCCTATGTATTTTAGATCATTGAATGTGTGTGTGTGTGTGTGCGTGCGTGCGTGCGTGCGTGCGTGTGCGTGTGCGTGTGCGTGTGCGTGTGCGTGTGCGTGTGCGTGTGCGTGTGCGTGTGCGTGTGCGTGTGCGTGTGCGTGTGCGTGTGCGTGTGCGTGTGCGTGTGCGTGTGTGTGTGTGTGTGTGTGTGTGTGTGTGTGTGTGTGTGTGTGTGTGTGTGTGTGAGTGTGTGTGTGTGTGTGTGTGTGTGTGTGTGTGTGTGTGTGTGTGTGTGTGTGTGTGTGTGTGTTCTCTAGCCTCACAAACCAAATATGGCATTCAATACTCACATAAACATGTGTCATGAATCCCTAAAATGTATGGATGATGAATTGAGGATGTTGAGGTAAGGGTTCCCGAGTATGGAACATATCTACATAATAATATATTTTTAATTAGAACACATCAAAATATTAATTAATGAAAAATAAATAGAGTATATATGTGGTTGTAATAAAAAATGGTTGATATAATCATAAGAAAAATAAACCAATACCATAATGTTTTAAAAACAATTTTGACTAAACACGACTATAAACTATGAGTAAAAAATAAAAAATATCAAAACACATTAAGAAATGTGAACATCAAGTACATGGAACAAAACCAAAGAGAGTAAGTGGGTGATCATCCTTGTGAGGAAAAATAAACAAAGAAAATATTTCTATTGATGGTTGAACTAGATCTATCCAACCATCTTGAGAGATATTTTTTAGGTCTAAATACATTGGCATACCAAAACCAAGAGGATGGTCACAATAATGTCTATGTGTTCATCACCCCACAATAGGTAAGTCCAATAAGATGACCATACATAAAATATCCCACATGGTTGAGGAATCCATCGCCTACACTAAAGATGAGGGATGAACAAACAAATATATAATCCTTGTCAATGTTTGGGAATCAATGGAGGAGAACCTTGTAGTGGAAAACATATAAAAATACTACTCTTAGTGTATGAAGCAATCACTTAGTGATTTGGGAGATTTTGTAAATGCTAAAAAAGTCTAAGACTACACTCTTGAACAATGGTTAGATCTATAAAATGTAGATATAAAAAAATAAATTTAATCATTAATGAAAAAATTATATGAAAGATCGTCATTAATTAGTGTAAAAACATTCATAATTTCCAATTTTGAAAAGGAATTAGAGTTCTCAAAAAATTCCTATTACATGATATCTATGTTGGCCACTTGGAAGGATGCCAAAAAAATCCATCCTCTAGTTCATGTTCCCTTGATGTAAAGGATAAAACAAATTACATATCCATTTTAAAACACAAAGCACTCAAGGGCATATCAAAAAATGGTGTTTAAAAGCATTTCCATAAAATATGTTTGAAGGTTTTAGGTCTAGAACATGAAGTAAATTTAGGATGAAACACCCCAATATGAGTGATCCTTTAACCTAGTGATAAAAAATAGTAGGATAGACACCATAAAAAATGAGTGAGATTTAGATTAATTTTATAATCTCATATTTGGTTAAGACAAACAAACCATGTCTTGGGAGAATAGTTCAGACTCTATTGACTAGTTAACTTTCCAAGAGCGAAGAAGTGATTCACAATATGATATATCAACCATGGACAATAGTTTTTAAAAACATTATCATGTTTTCATCTCCATTATTTCCACCATGACAATGGTGGTTGAAGGGAAATTTTATGTAACATAATATATGGCAAAAGATCCTAAATGGATAAAATATAAGGCATATCAAAAGAATCTAACTTAAAATTTCCTTGCTGATTAGGCCAAAAAATCCAATATATATGAGAGACTTGATCTTACGCCATGAATATTCATTTCTTGAAAAATCAAAGGGAGTTTATACCTAGAATTTTAGTAATACAAAAGATATTTCTAATTTCATAATTGGGGAATATAAAAAAAATATGTTCACTAAAGGAGAGACCAAATCTAAATTCATCCCCAAACCATTTGATAAATTATTTACCAATTTTAAAAATATTTCCAATTTCTTTGGCCACAAAATATCCCTCAATTTTAATAGGCTAGAAGTAATGACTAAATTATATAGCCCAATTTTTTTCTAGGCACCCTTAACATAATCAAATCATATGGTAATGTAATGCTAAAGTATGACAACCCTTTTAACACACAAATAAATGCTCTTTTTGTAAATGTATATCATACCCATTCTACCTTTGTCATGTGGGAGGGAAAAACATCCCTTGCCACTCTATGAAAACCTCTAGTTTTATTAACAATAGCCAAAAAAAATATATCAGTAACTAAATTAATTAATCATATGACTCCTTTAATGGTGCCCAATTAGAAGAGTAGAAAACATGTATGGTAGTAAGAATTTTAGTCTAAATTTGATTTTTACCTTTAAGATATAAAGTCTTTGTAATCAACCTGTAACTTTAATTTTCATCTCTTTATAACACATATTGTTATATATCATAGGAGGAGCTATCAAATAGAAAGGGAATTACTAATAATTTAAATGTTTCTCCTCTATTGATCCATTTCCAATATAAATAATTTAGCTAATTTGTCATTGGAATCATTCTCTACCAATATAATTGAGTTTTGATGCACTAAAACTTATAAATTGAGGCTTTATAGAAAATGTCAAGGGAATTCAAATATTTGTAGAAAGAAACTCCATTTTTGGCATGAGTAAGTAGAAATACATCTATAATGTGGTCATACATAATTTAACTCTTCCTATCATGAAGCATAGTTCCAATCATAAGTCCTTGTTCACCTCTATAAAAAATAAAATAGACAAATAATTTTGTGGCTAGGATGTAGAGTGTATGAGGAAGTTGAAACCTTTTTCTGGTTGAGTGAAAAATGTTGAATATCTCAGACTTTTGAACATCTATAGTTGAAAAATAATAATCCAAAGATTGAAGCCTTTAACATGCAGAGGATAAAGGTTTATTCAATATGGTCATTGTATTTTCAAAATTCAAAATTAAAAATAAAGTTTGTTATTGAGAGGCACAATCCATTCCATACATTCCCAGACTATAATAATGTTATCAAGGATGTAGTGAATTTTGACAAAAAGCTCTTAGCTCTATTATGAAATTTCTATGAAGGATATGACATACATTGCATGCCAAATCTTTGGCTATCATTTTTTTTATGAGACATTTAACATTATGATGGGTTTAAAACTAGTAATGTACTCTAAAACTCTTGGTTTAGGTACAAGTTTAATACTTATTTAGTTAATAATATTCCTTGAAAAATTTATATGTAGAGGTTCATGGTAAAATGACATCAAGTCACTTCTAAGAAAATTCCATGTGGATTTTAAGAATTCATTAGGTAAACCATCCAATCTTGGAAGGCCATGGTCTTCATCACTTCAAAATATCATTAAGAGTTAGTACAACATCACAAAACCATTGATTTTAAGGGATTAAAGTTAAATGAATTACATCAAAACATTCATACAATTATTGATCCTAGCCCATAATATCTTTATGGGTCTAAAACAAAAATTTATAATTCTATAAAGTTTGAGAAAAATTTAGGATGAATAATGAGATGGTTATTGACCCTGGAGTTATATAAATATTAACATGAATTAAGTAATACATGTGCACTCTAAAACAAAATATAGTATCCCAATCCCAATGCATGCCAACATAAATATTTTACATATGCATGCCTGAAAATATAGTTAGAGATATGGTGAAAGTGACTGCTTGTCAAAATCATCCCTATCTAAGATAGGAGAAAACACAGGGGCCAAAATAGATGGGAAATCATTGTAGCTGAGAATCAATTGGTAATGATGACATAGTTATCCTTGAGTAGTGCATACCATTTATTAACAAGTGGAGGAATCTCAAATTTACTAATGATTGGTGTTAGTTGATCTACCTATTGAGGTAAAGGGATTTGGGAAGACTATAAAAGGAATATCTCTGAGGAGGTAAAGAGAGAGACTTCACAATATGGAAAATATTTTGGGAATGTCGATAGAGATGATATTTAAACTCAATAAAAATATGTTATAATGTTTACAAATTGATGAAGATAGGGAGATGAAGAGTGAATATATTTTTTAATATTTCCATTTTCTATGGAGCATATTGTAATAATGATGTACTAAGCTATGAACAAGATACTTATTTATGTTTTTATGTTTGTCAATGTTGTTTATGGCTATAGAGTACTGTCAACATGCATAGACTAATGTTGTATTTTATCTAATAAGTCTTGATTAGTGAAATGTTTAATACTTTAGTAGAATCATTGTGCCTATGCTATGGTTTATAATTGTTTCTTTATGTTGGTACACTAATGTTTCCATGATTTTATTCATATTAATTTTTGTTCAATGTCATGAAAATGATATAAAAATGTATAATGGTGAAATTACCTTTGTGTGTGTGAGTATGCACTTATTAAATGGATTAATACGTATATAAATTTATATATTCTATGTTATTTTTCCTTTTACTTGGTTTATTGATGAAATGTGTTGCTAAAGTAGTATAAAGACTTTTATAAGTATTATTTCACACACAAAGGTATGCTTGTGAGATAATGAAATTTTAACCATTGACAACTAACCTTGATACTTACTAGTTTCTACTCTTTGTACCTCGATTGAGTGCATGATATCCACTCACATGAAGTAAGTTTTGAGATGTGCAGTATAAATAACATAGATGACAAATAGACTTCCAAAATTTTGGTTAAGTTGTTGGTACCTAGAAAAATGTTGTTAGTGTAATGGTAATAATGTATGATGTAGTAAATCTCATTGGATAATATTATGAGATGGTTTCAGTAGCAAGAGGAAAAAATTAGAGAGAATCAACCTGGTTATGAGAGTGAATATCCAAGGGAATGAGTGGGGGACAAATTATATAATGCTCTATATGCAATGTTATTTTGTGAACTACTAATGTGTCTATACAAATGGATTCAAGAATATGTTATGAATAATATTAGAAGATATGGACAAAATTCCTTTTAGACTAAAATGTGTATGGATAAGCTGAGGAACCTAGATGTGGTGTGTGGTATTAAATATTTACTTAATAAACTTTCTTGTATCTATGTATTCATATCCCATTGAAGTTTAATACTAATTATTACATGAATGAAGAGGCTCATATTTAGGTAATTTCTATAAGATATCAATAAAATTATGGTAGATAGTGGAATAGAGAACTTACCAATGGTTGGCTAAGTTCCTACACACTTGAGTAACATAAAAGGTAGAATGCGAAAAGGGAATGGGGTCTAAAAGGTAGAAAGGAATGAAAATTAACATGGAAGGACTAGGTGATCATGAGCTCAAAATATGTATATATGATGAAATTCAATAGAAAGTGATGGATTAGAAAAACCCTAGGCAAATTGGGGAGTTTGACTTGGAAAATTTCCTATGGAATCATGTAAAAGGAGAATTTCATGAGGAATACTCTTGTAAAAAGGATATGCACTATAGTGAAAAATAAGTGCATGAAAATGATTTAGATAAAAACCTATAGAAAAATTATGAAGGGATTATATAAGAAGAAGACATACAAGGATAGGCTACCATGGAGATACCTAATTTCACTCTAATTCAAGTCCATACATAATTTATTTGTTCACAACTATAATACATAGACCAATACATTTACCATATCTCATGCATATGAGAGTTTTTATCATTAAAAGGAGAAAGAATTATGTTACACTATATCATCCATTACCAACCAATTAAACTAGTAATTACATAGCTTGTATGAAATTTTGGCCTGAGAATGTTTAGTATGCCCTTGATGGGATGGGGTCTAACCCATTAAAAAAGTAACATGACACAAGTTAGGAATATATAAGTAAGAGGAATGATGATGGATCAAAATGACATACAAGTACTAGGAGGAGCTGTAGTGCAACCTATTGATCCATTGCCATTAATAAATGGAGGTACTTTGAGAGGAAGGAAATTTGGATACACTAGTAAAATATTTGCCTCAAGAAACAGATGCAAACATACTTGATTTCTAGGTATTTATGAGATGTAATCAATCTTCACTAACTATCACTAGTCAAAAATGTTACAAACACATCAAAAAATGCGAACTTATATGGCACACAAAGGGAGTTACATTGTCAAAACATAAGGCAAGTCATATTTCCATGATTATTTTGGATCACACACACACTTGGTATTTAGAGTTGCATTCAATAAAATCTATTATGGATTGTGAAATTTTAAAGGCATCTTTAATGAAGGATTTTGACATTGATGAGTTTGAGTAGTAAATTATTATTGCGTTGAATAAAATAAAAGAAGATTTGATAGAGAGTTTTCACACATATAATGCCATATTCAAAAGCATATTATCTAAACTCCCATTTTATATTCATCCTATATGACACATGTAATGTTTTATTGGAAGGTTTATTTCACCATTTTGTTACACCTTGTTGACGAAGATGTTCACCAAGCCTCAAGAGGCACTAGAATCAAAATTTAGAGTTGAATCCTTTGGAGGAAAAGATACTATATTTAGTCTATTCATGGAGGTGTATATCACCTAGATATCTTCCCAAATTCATAATAATATATATAATAGTGTTCATGATAATAATAATGGTTTATGGTTTGTATATTTTGAGATCTAATGACACGTTAAGAATAATTTGCCTAGATGTAATGTAAAGGTCATGATAATACTGTGTAAAATTTATTATGAGGGTCATGATGTGCTTAATTATACATTTATTTAGTGTGAGAATAAATAAAATCTTTGCCTCTAATATAATATTGATGATGCATCCATCTAGAACAAGAAGGAATGGATGGTGATTAGTGAGTGCTATGAGGAAATAGACTAAGGTGAATGACGTAATATAAGAGGTCCCTATAGTAAAAATTATGGTGGATATGGTCAAAAATGAGTATACATATGTGATAGAGGACACATAGGTGGAAGGTTTTCCCTTACGCTACTTACAAGTGTTGATCAACAGACCACTACCAACATGACTAACTCAAATATCCTACTTGTTGGTATTGTTGAGGTAACCACAAGGTCAAAGAGTGCC
The DNA here is from genome assembly GCA_037957365.1 of Torreya grandis. Taxonomy (NCBI): domain Eukaryota; kingdom Viridiplantae; phylum Streptophyta; class Pinopsida; order Cupressales; family Taxaceae; genus Torreya; species Torreya grandis. Next base: position 637,194 of record JARHVA010005934.1, read on the forward strand.
CAAATTTTTATGGAAATATCATATATAAAAAATACCGATGGAATTATCATGATCATGCTCAATCATAAAGAATAAAATTAGGTTATGAAATCACAACGTAATAAGGAGACAAAGCCCAAGGGTTAGATGGCTAAATGTAGTGACATGACTTTGTAACCAATAGAAACTCCCATTGAGAAAGAAAGAAGAGGATATGAGAAAATTAACTCTTGAATATAAGGTGGTATTCCCAAATACATCCATATCACCCTATACATATATCTCTCACCAAAAGTATGTATTACGTAAAGCAATGGATATCAATCAAAATCTATATAGTATACTATAGTATATGTAAACTTAGAGGAAAAGACAAATAAAAGAATTTTAACCCCATGTAAACTTTAATAAGAAAAATGATGATAGTGATGAGTTGTTATATCTCCTTCACACCAAAGGGATGGTTCTATGTTTATTAACCAATGACACTATAAAATAACCCACTAATGTACTAGTGCCACATCTAGAACAAGGGTGTGAATTAAGGAGATCCTAGAATGTAGGGTATGATTAATAACTAATTATAGATGTAGACATAAATGGATCATTAGTATGTTACATTATAATATACATTGGTATTCAAGTCAATATCCTCATAGGTGATGTTTGGTGCAAGATCGGAATCCCTACTTTATGCCCATGACAAGTTTTGTTCATGGTGAACAAGATTTAAGATTGACCCATAAGAATTTTTAACAATGTTGGTATCGATATAATGGGATTTTTTCTGATAAGGCTTTAAATTTATCATTCTTACCAAGGTAGACAACTACTAATAATTTGTTATAAAATCATGGTGTAATTTCAATAATGCAAAAAATCAATTCAAAAAGTGCCACATGACTTCTAAAAATGTAAAATAAAATGTAAATTCATCTAGCATTAATTCCATAAATATTTCTAGTAAAGAGAATAAATAATTAGTTATTTGTGTAGACCTATATTAATGCGTCAGTAATAAGGTATATGCCCTTTACATTGTGTATTTTATGTTTGGTAGGTTATTGTAGTATAGGTTAGTTTTGGAACATGATTTATGTGCCACCATTGTAATAATATGTTCCACCTGATTCAACCCTTATAGTGATTCAAATAATGGATTTATTATGGATGCCTTATGATATATATCATATGGTTTTCTTAATAACCAATATCTTGATGAATATCAACTTGAGCGGCTAGGAAACTTGAGAAATGCATAATGCCAAATAATCAATAAAGTGATATAAAAATAGATTTATGAGTTTGATGTTATTTTACACAAACTTATATTCCCATAACATGCATCACCATCCTAGCATGATAGAAAAATAACTATTGCATAGTAGAACTAGGCACAAGAATTACTGTGGGTAGGGGGATATAAATTTTTGAGGAACAAAGTTATAAGTATAGATGACCAAAACATCAGATGGGTAGAGTGAAAAGTGTAGGCACTAGGTTTAGATTAATTTTATATTAAGGTATTATGGGGAAAGAAAGTAGGATAATGGAGTGTCGCACCTAGAAATGCATGAAGAATAATGACTTGACAAGGAAACATATGAAAAGAGAGGGAATCATAGTGTTTAGGAATGAAAAAGGAAAGAATGGAAATGGAGAATATCATAAAAATTTGATAAATCATAGAGAATTATATCAATCCAATTTTTTTTTTAAACATTTGTGGCTAACAAGTGGCACACACTAATAATTAGTGCAAAGGTAACAACACTAAAGCCTTGGGTACAAGAAGGTGAAATATGATTGCATATACAACCAAATAATTAAATTAAAGGTTTTATAAATGTGAAAAAAAGGATAAAATCAAATAACTATGTCATTGTTACCAATTTTATATAAAATAATATTGTGAATACCCCACAAGCCTAAGCAAACAAAAACAACAAAAGACCTACAAATTTCAACTGAAAATGACTACAAAATGTCATTTAGGAGAGAGGAATAATATCATTGTTAAATTAAAAAAATTAATATTTTATGTGATTAAGTAGGTATAAAGGAGTAATTTGTCAAGTTGGAGGTTGTAGAATTTGTAAGCCACCATTATGGATCAAAGAAGTTCAGAGACAATCCCCATCAAATGAAATTGAAAGTAAATGCATATTGATCAAAATCCAAGAATACAACTAAGATGTGAATCTTAGGTAGAACTAGATGTGTATTATAATGATTATTAATTAGAATCTCAAGGAGTAAAATAAGTAATACTTCACTATAGAACCTATTGTATATACTCTAATGACCATTGCAATTTTTTTTGAAAAAGTAGAAAGTAACACATACTTTGACGGACTGTCAACGATCACCAGAGAATTATTGGAAGAAAGAGTAGGTAGAACATAAAAATAATAATTAGTATATGTCCCTACAAGTTCTAAAGAGGAAAAATAGAAAAAAAAATGGAAGAGTGTGACCAAGGGCATGGAGAATAAGGTTACACTAGAAACCCCATAGACAAAGATCAAGCCCAAATTAGGAAAGATGATTTTTACATAGATGTATTACCTTAATGATTTGAAATTCAAATAAGAGAGTGACTTTAATGTGGATAAATTAAATGTGGAGGAATAAAACCATTTTGGGGGATGTAATGAGGTTGATTTAAATAATGTTTATATGATCAACACTGGGGAGAATACCCTTGAGGGAGATTAAATATTTGATGACTTTATCAAATATCGATGAGATAGAGTTAGGGTTCTAAAACTCTATGATATCCCTTATTTCAAAAAGGTCGATGATATGCATTTTTTTTGCTTGTGTGCATGCATGATCCATAAGGCCATTGGGATAGTTTAGTTGAGAAATTAAATTAAGGAAGTGTTCTCAAATGCCAAGGAAGCCGATCACATGAAAAAAGATCTTGAATATAAGAAAAGATGATTATACTTACCAATTTATAAAATTAAGGAAAAGGACATAATGTTAGAGACATGATTTTTAATAATTAATATGAATGGATCATGTCACTAGGAAGAAATTAATAATAACTTCCTTAATGTGTCACATGAAATGGCCAAGGGTATGCTATTCAACATCTATAAGTTTATAGTAGATTCAATAAGGTGCACTAGTTGAGAAAGTTAAATTATGGTGAAATTATCATGGTTCTATTTTTTGATGTGATTATAATACGTAAAGATTCCCAAAGAGGCCAATGGACATACCCCCTCTATGTTTAATTTTTGGCATTAAAGTATCAAATCCACACTTACCATGAGGTAGTTTGGAAATAGTATAATACCAAAGTAGATAGGTGGTTTGTACAGATAAAGGATTATATATTAGGTAAATGGTCCATACCTAGATATATAGAAACAATAATAGAGGGCCAAGTCACATTCATTTTAATACGAAACTACTCCTTAGTGTAAATCAAACTGATTGATGGAAAAATAACTAGATATTTAAAATTTCCATATGGATTTACAATCTAATAATTTTTTGATGAAGTGAATATTATATCAAATGTGAAAATTATAATGATGGACATGAAAATACTAGATGTATATGTCCACACCCTCCACACAAAATATAAACAACTCAAATAAGATGAATTGAAGGAGGAGGGTGAGGAAGATACTATTGGATGTATCATCAACCCAATACATAACGTCACCATAGGGTGATAACTATATAATTTCTTTTATATTATGAATCATAAGAACAATAATAAAAACACATTAACATAAGGGCAAGGCGATATAGATCTATTACCTACATCAAAGCTAAACATTTCATGCACCTATTCCTCTAAAACTAATAAAATGAAGAAAGGGAAGTAAAATACTCTATCTCATATGTAAAAAGATTTAGAAAAGAGAAATTCTATAGAGGAACCTCAAAAAAATAAAATACAATTAATTTTTTAGCCTAGATCAACTGTTAAATTCATGTGCCAGTTTAAACAAATATGGAGCAAGTATGGCAATCCCCATATAAGTTCCCTAAAGTAGCAGTATATACTAAGCCATGCATAGAGCTACATGTGCAAAAAATAATAATAAAACAAGAGATAAAATGAAAGAGTGTGATATTCCCCATGTGTTATTACATAATGTCTTATAGTATAAGAATTATCACTTTAATTTCCCTACATAAGTGAAAAGTAGTAGGAAATAGAGAAAGATGAGTGTATAGAATAAGATCCAGAGCCAAGCATAAAAGAAGGGCCTGAAATAGAATTAGATAACACTCAATACTTGGATGTATTAATGGAAAAAGGAGTGGATGCATTGATGTGACATGTTAAGGAATTAGACTCCATTAAAGATCTCCAAGGAGAATAAACCATGAGATAAGGGGTAAATTAAATGAAAATGGAGGACACCTATCATGAACATAATAAAAATAATATCTTATTCACAATAAATCCTAAAGTATCATGAAAGAGGAAGATATTTTCATATTATAAATACTAAGCCCGTCCATGCCTTAAAAATAACTCACTAGAAAATGTCCTTTATTTTAGATACCTATGTATATTAACCATGGTTCAAAGTCATAACGAGTATGGGTTTGAATGATTTATAAAATCCTACCAAGGGATGAGATTTGATTTTCATCAACACTATGAACATGAGTGATGTTCATGTAGGTAACATGCTACTGAAATTGGATATAGAGGTTACAAGGAGAACTTATTGAACAACTTAACCTATAAGAACTAAAGGCACATTATGAATGAAGTATCCCAAGAAATTTAAAAAAAATAAAACTATTGTCACTCAGTATAAAATGTCATCAAGGAAGAGTAGGAGAAGTGCTTACTAGTAGAACATAAGGTAAAAGAAAAAGAGCTTAAATATTTAAAGTTGTGGAAGAAAGTCATAAAGGAGTCAATAATACTAATGAGTATAATAGACATTACTCAATCCAATCACATGGAGATGTTTGAGACTATAATTGATCAATTCATAAAGAGAGTGATATGTAATAGAAATGGATGTGAAGAAATAAATAAAACCTAATTTTAGTTCATTGAGGACTTGAAAAAATTTAAGGACATGTCAAATAACCTATCAAAGATTGCATTAGTGGTAAAACAATTATTTTTTACTTTATTAAGGAAAAAAACCTTAATAAATACACACCTCCACATTATTGAGTGGACTATAAAAATTTAAAAACCCATATTTATACAAATAAATCTAAGGAGGAGTGCATGACAATTTTGTAGGAAATAAAAGAAATGGGCTAGATAATATTGTCAAAGAAAAAATAATTTGAGTTGCACTTTTTAGAGCTACAGATAAAGTTTATTGATGAATAAATTTTCCTCGAGGTTATGAAAAAATAATCTACCAAAAAGATAAGTCATGTGTAGCATGCTAAATAACTTCAAGAACAACATCCAATGACAAAAAAATTGATCATGCTAATAATAATTGTTTTTATGAAGATATAGGGCATGCTATAAAAAAGAGATAATTTTGAACAAGACATGAAGTTGGATGCCAATAGATTATTTGACTCAATGAAATAATGTGGTATAAATTTCTTTTATTCATGAAATTATTTGATTCTTTGACTAAGGGTGAAGTTTGAAAAAGTGTGCAATAGGAGAATGGTGAGATGGAAGGAGGATCATTGATCTTAGGAGATTAAATTAAATATAGCATGAATTATGGTGCCATGAACAAGTAATATATATAGAATGAAGTGGAAGGTGAGGTCAAATAGGGGGAAGAAGTTAGAGGGTTATCTAAAGATGGCCAATCAAGTTAGTGTGGGGTGATGTTGACCCCAAATTTATACAAACACTAAAATTATGAAATTCATCACACACACACACACACACACACACACACACACACACACACACACACACACACACACACACACACACACACACACACACACACACACACACACACACACACACACACACACACACACACACACACACACACACACACACACACACACACACACACACACACACACACACACACACACACACACACAGACACACACACACACACACACACACACACACACACACACACACACACACACACATGCATGCACACACACACACACATAGATAAATAAACTTGATTTCTCCCAACAGATATATAAGCCAAATACTGGCATGCATCAATAGAAGTAGTCCATATAAATGAACTTGACATTGTAGTCAGATAAATGATAAAAGTGACAGTTTGTCAAAGTTAGACCTATTTGAGTCATAAAAAATCATGGGGAAAAAACAAAAGGAGTTATAATCTAAAATTGGATTATATTAAGTAGTTTATATGTGATGGTGAATTATGAGGTATCTATCCATGACATGTATCATTGACTTCTAAGTAGAGGACACAATGATTGGTGGCCATTGAGTCACCTACTAATGAAAATGGACTTGAGACTTCTATAAAATGAGTAGGCCTAGGATGGTAAAGAGAGTGACATGTCCATAACTAAAATTATATTGTAATTTTGACATATATGAGATTCAAAATCAAGAAAAAATGCCGGTTCCAAATTTATAAAGATAGAGAAGATTAGTTAAGATAGTTTGTAATATCGTCAAGCGCCATGGTGCAAACTTGAATCATGATATACTTAGTTATGAATAAGATTATTATTGATGTTATTATTATTTTTATTTTTATTTACGGTTATAGAGTAGTGTTGGCATGCTCAGACTAATGTTATATTTTATTTAATGAAGTATTCCATAGTGAAATAAAGGCTACTTAAGTAGAAACATTAGTTATTCCATGATTTTTTCACATGAATGTTCACTCAACGCCTTGTTATTCATATATAAATGTATAATGCTGAAATTATCTCTATTAAAAAGAGTGTTCACTTATTACATTAACTGATACTTAGAAAAATGTAGAGTTTCTACATTATTGTTAATTCCACCTAGTTTATTTTTGTCCTATGTTAGTAAAATAGTATAGGTTATTATATAAGTACTCACATGTGCACTAAGGTACACACATTAGACAATGAAAGTGTATCCATTGAAAAATAACCTTAATGCTTCCCACTTTCATCTCTCTACACCTTGGGCAAGCACATGAGCACCCCTCTGTTGATATTCTGGTGTAAAGAGAATAAGTCTTGGGATACATGTGGGAAATAATGTGCATGTGACCAATAAAATTCCAACAATGACCATGGGAATTTTTGACCTATTATCAAACTTGGTTGGCCATTAAATTTTTTAATAAATATTTTGGCATGAAATTGCCCATTTTGAGCCAATGCAGGTGGGCTTGAATATGAGCACCTTTAGCTATGTTACATTCTATAGGTTTATTTTTTATTTTTGAATTTAGGACCATAGAAAGTGAATAGAATAAAATAGAATTTTTAATATTTATGTAGCAAACCTATAAATTTTTTGACCAAGGCACTATCTATACTTTTTACAACCTTCACCACTTACCATAGTAATTGAGAAATAAGATGTCACAATTGATCACATCACTCCAAGATTTAATCCAATAGGCATGATGAGGCATAATTGAAACTATATTCCAACCTTTGGCTATGATTAAAACTGAAAATTAATGATTTAGGAGTGATGTGTTCATGAAAAATAGAGTATAGGGGATTTTATATAGGCTACCTATCTATTCCAACTAAGAAGTAATGAGACTATGGTTAGAGAGAATAGTATCGAAGTGGAAGGTGACACCTTTCCTACTATAAATGTAAAAATTCAAACATATGTTTATTGGAAAACATAACATGATCATTAATTTTGAGAATAATATCAAAGCCAACATACAAATTATACATAAACCAAATATTTAGGTATAATGACCATTGTGGAAAATTAAGTTCTAACAAACCCAATCGGTTTCTAAAATAAAACAAGGGTTATCCCTCCCCAACACACTACTACATTACTAAATCATCTTCCTTCTCTTCAAGTAACTTAGTAATATTAAGGTCATTATATACTATCCAATTAGAAAGATGCATGTTCGCAGTCAACCATTGCCATAATGATGCTATTTCTAGGCCACTATTAGCTTCATAGATATTATCGAGCCCTTATGAACAATCGTCAATGTCTAATGTAACCCTAATTGGATGGTGTGAGGGGTAATTACGTGATGGAATTTAACTAAAGGGGAAATGATTTGGGAAATAAATTTATTAACACCACCATGTTTATCCTCATGTGATATGGAGTATTGTATGGACTCTAACTAAATACTAGGAACTACTATTAAAAATATTTTTTGAACTAGTATCTAGGATTGGGAAGATATAGTTTGAGCTATAATTTGGGCCTACCAAACCACCCATAATAGGATGAAAAGGTAAACTCCTTTTTATTTAGTGTTTGGTTAATAGATAGTCTTGAAAGAGGATTTCATTGTGCCATCACTAAGCATAACATGTGTATGGTTTGTAGAGATAAAGAATCATTAGGTGTGTGGCTAAATGAACAAATAAGTTTAGTTGAAAAGTGTATTCTATCTATATGGATAAAGGGTGTTTATAATTAAAGTCAAAAGGTGTAGTATGATGAGAAAATCAAGGAAAAGGTCGTGCACAATGATGCACATGTTACCTTATGAATCAAGGTATACCAACCACCTAGGAAAATTATATATTAATTGGATGGGCTTGTACATTGTCCATGAAATACTTTAGACATGTCTATCCAAATTACAAACCCTAGAGTGCAAGTTGAAATCATAATATTTGTAATCTCAGTTGGATTACTACAAATATGGTTGGATACAAGATAAAATGTCTTAGGTTTTTATTTCCTTTGATGTCTTTTCTTAAAGTTATTTCTTGTGTAAATAATTGTGTTCGATAATAGGATGCATTTTTACCTAAGTATTATTGTAAAAAAATGTGTGTGTACATGCATAAAATATCTTATAATTGTTATATTTTAATCATGTACATTTCTGTATAATGAAAAAGTATAAAAAATATGAGGATAAACTAGTTTTGTGAAACACACAACACATGGAATAAAAATGTTCACAAGGATATTAACACACATTATTTTCACATGTTAGAAAAATCTACATGTAGCTATATAAACCTAAGCTAAGTTACATAATCCATGTCTATATTGGAGGGACATGTTCATAATTAATTTGGGGGAATATGAGAAATTGAAGAAGTCTTAGAACACTATCTTGAGGAGTTAAGAAATAGGTGAATGCATGTGTAAAAAAAAAAGTATGTATACATACAATGTCTTTACGGTAAGGTGGAACATAATAAATAAGGATCACACAAAGACAAAGAATACAAATAAAATGTAAATGACATAGGTACTATTTAATGGAATAAATATATAAGATGATGTAACAATAATATATACAATAGGTGTAGGTAAAAAAATGAAAGACTTTATATATGGGAAAATGGTCATATGATTAGAATTTATATAGTACTAAAATGGTAAAAAAATGAAAAAAATGATATAGGTTTTATATACTCTTACACAAAATTAGTATTTTTATAAATTTAGTTTTAGATTTGTTTAAATTGAAACGCAATGAATTATATATGTTTTAGAACAAGCCACTAGATATTTGACACCTATTTTCATTGATATGACACTTGATTCAATCATGTATTTTTTAATTGAAATAATTTAGTCAAAGTTATAGATTGCATTGATATATTTAATATGTCATTGAAATTTGTATATATATTTCCTTAGGATTATTTAAATCCATCATTAAAATACTCTATCATTTCCCCTCACCATCATCTACCAACTTACATTGAAATATTTCACAACTTGCATACATTATGCATGTATTTTCACTTCCCCACCACTTCTCTATTACTAAAGTTCACAATAAAGTAAAACCTCTCCTCCCCACACAATACACTACCATAATGTATGAAGAAACAAAGTTCATGGAATAAATATAAAATATGTACATGTAATTATGTGTTGAAAATAAAACAAAGTGATACTTGATAAAATGGCTATGTTTTGATTCATAAAAATTAATTCATTTTAGGACATTTTTAACCTATGCATGATAATAATAGATACATTATAATGTTTAGTTTATAATATTTTTCTTCAAATAGTTTAATAATGGTTGCATAGACAGATTATGAGACATCAAGGAAGCATAAGTCATTATCTTTATCTGGCACCATTCAGATTATTTTTACCTTATTCCTTAGCCACCATTTCATATTGAGAACCATAAACTACATGATGGCTAATTTGACTGTGCTTAATACATTTTCTCATATCAAGTGCTAAAAAATCAATAGTGGGTTGGTGGATTATTTTGGCGCTTTAGGTTGGCCATCATATGATTCTATGTTATATGATTAACCCTACCATGTCTTGTCCATTTTTGTCTACAGATTATCCTAAAGTCATCACTTCATGTTAGGTTCATGTGATTGGTTTCTTGTTGGTTACAATGCTTGTTTGATGGTTAAATTTATTATACGAAATTACATGATTATGCATGGATGCACTAATTGATTATATTATGTGATATCAGATTTTTAATTCCATGATCTATTTCATGCATGTTACTATTTTTGATATATTATACTTATTTCCTATATTTGATGGTCTCTAGCATGCATAAATTAGGGCATAATATTATTCTATTTTTCATTGGTATATCTCACCCTCATAGGGGTGTCTCATTATATATAGGCATATTTTATGTCCTTGTACATAATCACATTGGGGCATATTACTTGTCCCTCTGCTTATTAATATTACAACCTATATCTCACCACTGGGGGCATGACACACTATAATTCTATTAGTTATACATTTTTTATATCATGATGAAATTACTCCCAATATCTTCCATATATTTTACTTAAATTATGGTTATTATATTGGTTATATATATTGATATATGTTTTCCATTTGGGACATATGGTTACATTGGGGAATATCACTTTCCCCTATGTCATCCTTTTACACCCTTACTTTACATGCTTTTACATTAACATATTTGTATTGGATTTCATATTACATATTGATGTTACATAATGAAATCTTTCTTTTAATTTCAATGATTTAAAAAACTTAGATTTATTTATATGTTAAAAATTCTACATTTAACCCTTTTATTTTGAGATTAATGATTTCCAAAAGCCATATCTTATTTCAAAAGGGTGTATTTATCCAACCTATTTTATCACCAGTTATAGTTTCCTAGTTGAATCAATGGAAATAGTTAGTATAAGTAGAAACAATAGTTATCATATACATGCTTAATTGACCAAGAACTATATTTTTCACCTATTTGCATGGATCATTAAGATCAAACTTTACATTGACCTAATAACTAAGGAAATAGTGCTAAATTTCATGTTTAGTTTCAATGTTTTAAGAATAGAAACATGTCTTGCATAGTACAAAGTTTATTCATCTCTTTGATCAATTTTTAATTGTTTATTAAGTTTCATTTTTTAACATTTGAATTAATTTATTAAGACATTGATATAATTATATGCATTCATATTTTATTGTAATTAATTTTAGTTGTTGACATTCAAGTGTGGGTGATTCATTCTCATGAAATATATAATTCATATTCCATACCTTTTAGGAAACGTTCAAGTATTAATTTTTTTTAATTTGACACACATGAACATGTGCACGTGTCCACACATACAAGTGGATCATTATTAACTACCTAATTTTCATATAAGTCATGTGATTGTTGCATCTTTATCATGCCTTATTATATTTAGTTAATTTGTTTAATTTTTATCCCTTTCAACACATTTTTCATTCACATTCAACACATTCATATTTTTGTATCATTTGTATTCTCTCATGAACAATTTTATTTTTTTCAATTTTCTACATTCATTTCCATCCAGTCATACTTCAACTCTACTGATCTCTATTTCATGATATTTTTCTAGTAATACCATTTTTGGTGCTAGATGAAATTGATTTAAGTCTTTTTCATAGGTGAAATATGTGAGAATGTGTAATAATTTAATTTCAAATATCCTATATAAACACATGTTCCCTAAGCTATTTCTATTATGATAATATCTTAATCAGCAAGTAATCAATTTACTAAGTTGCACATTGAATTTATCTATCACATGCTTGTCAAAGAGCCTAAAAATACATCATATTCTAACCTCATCATCTCTTGAAGTCTTGTGATTAAATAATTATGCCAAAATAAGGTTTTATTAAGGATCATACATATTAATCAATTATTATATTTGGTAGATAATTTTAAGTCCTTCCTCTCACTTGGGTTGGGTCACTCACATGCATAGAACTACATGAGAGTTTAGTATATGTGTAGTTACAACCCTCAAGTGGGCCCCAACCACTAAACTTGAAAATTAAATTTAATATTGAAATATTGTAGAGAGTTATGGTTATATTTAAGGAGAAGACATAAATGTGACTACATACACAAATTATTATTAGCAAAGAAAAAATTCTAAAATTCTACTTCTAATAAATGACTCTTAAAACTTTTAGCCATGAAGGATCAATAGTTACGTCTTAATATCTGCTTTCCACATTTGACCAAACATGTCATTTTTAGTCATTTAAAAAGGTGGTTTGAATTTTTTAATGGGATTATCAAAATTAGCCATCCTAAAAAAACACAATGTGGTTTTTAAGATGTCCTGTACACAATTCTAAAGTTTGATTTCCAACATCAACAACCATTTACAAAAGTAAGTCAAGTAATATTCAAGTATACATCTCTCCTTACCCCTCTTTTCTTATTTAGATTATCAAAATTTCAATCTTTATATTTTAATTTTGTACTAGGGTAGGTTTGATTTACTACATTTTTCCTATATTTCCATAGTGGCCTTGTTTTACATAATTGGCATAGTATATTGAAATTTTTTGCCCCAATTTTTTAAAACATACTACAAAAAGTCATTAAGATATTAAAACCATCATTCACACTTCTATATATGTAACATAAAAAAATTTATACTTGTAAACATGTAGGAATGACTGCAGGTAGAAGATCGAACTACCAAATATGAATATCTATTCTGACTATATGATGAATTTGTAAGATGGTTTTATTACACTATTTATGTCTTGGAGGATAACATATGTAGTGATTGAAAAATTCACCATGAGTTAGTAATTCAATAAAAAAATATATACATAACACCCAATGATCAATTTGAGAATTATGTTCTCCAAAAATATTCCCATTTTTCCTTCTATTGTTATCATTTTCAAGTATAAAACATTGAAAAATAATAATTCAATGATATTTACATAGTAAAAAATAAACAAAATAGGACGTGGGATGTTGGTTAATAATGTCCAAAACTAATAAAAATAGATATACAATGATATATGAAATACAAATAATATGAAATGAAATGTTTGCTCAATGTGAAATGTGATATGTAGGTTATGAATATTGAAAACCAACAATAGTTATGTCATGGAAAATAAAATGTATTGTGTACTTTTTAATAATAAATAATATTTTTATGGAATACAAATTATGTTATTTTGGAGGTGTAAAAATGTGCATGTTTTTTTAATATCAAAAATGATTTGAACATGAGTTTTTTTTAATTAATTTTTGTAAATAGTGGTATTAACACACTCTTAATTAAAAAAGGTATTAACACATTGTAAATTTAGTAATTAACACACTATCATTTTAATACACAATACATTTTTATAGATTGTTTTCTTTGATTATTATCTAATAGTAAATAACACCATTTTGTAGTGTGTATTGTTTTATAAAATAATAATTGTAAAACACACTATCATTTAATATAAAATACAATATATTATTAATTGCCCAAGCTTGTTGTTATAAATAATAGTTTACTAAAATGACATCATGAAATAAAATACTTGTTTCTCAATTGCATATAATATTTTGTACATGTTGAATGTGGTAAGCAAATTATATTATTATGAAACATAGTGTGAAATAATTTAGATAAAACTGGAATCCACACAAATATATTAAATTCCCTATGTGTTGTTTATTAAAATTTATGCGTAAAATGATGTACTCAAATTGGAATCTTGAACATAAGATGAAGAATAAGATTTAAAACTTCAATAATAGTTGTGTATATATCTTTCTCTTAGATCTCCTTCTTGTTCTTTATATATATATATATATATATATATATATATATATATATATATATATATATATATATGTTTTATTGTCTTTTTCATAATTAAATAACTCCTACTATGTATGTTCATTTGTTTCACTTGAGGGTTGAAGTTATCTTATCTTCTCACTTATTATCCTTTATGGGATATTATTATTTATGGGATATTATTATTATTATTATTATTATTATTATTATTATTATTATTATTATTATTATTATTATTATTATTATTTTATGTTTAATGTGTTAAGAGTATGTTTTTCAAATCCAAAATTTTCGTGCCAATATTTATAGTCAAATGAATATGACAATGACAAATCAACAGTGATCATAGTAAGATGTTGCAAGTGCATTTCCAATGCTAATGTCTTTAGATATATATGTCATGAATGTAACACCCACATTTCAAACACTTTTATATAGTGACATCGATGGTTAACCTCGAGATAAATAGAGAGATGTGACAAGGATAAACTATTACGATTCACATACTTGACTTGTTATACTCTTTGTTAGGGACATTTTGAACCCTTGTAAATAATGCCATTTCCAACGACTATTTTTAATTAAGCCCATGTATTCACCATTACTCTTCATACGTTTTGAATCATAAAAATCAACCCAAAATTTTAAGAAAAAAGTTTCATATTAATGTCAAAAGAAAATAAATAATACACAACTATTAATTTTTATAAACAATTGGTAGAAATCCACTTATAAAAAGATAAAAATGAGTAAAACTGATTCACATACTTAACTTGTTATACTCTTTGTTATGGACAATTTGAACCCTTGTAAATAATGCCATTTCTAATGACCAATTTTAATTGAGCGCATGTATTCACCATTACTCTTCATACATTTTGAATCATAAAAATCAACCTAAAATTTTAATAGAAAAATTTCATATTAATATCAAAAGAAATAATACACAACTATTAATTTTCATAAACAATTAGTATAAATCCACCTATAAAAGATAAAAATGAGTAAACCTTATAATAATTTTTTATCTATATATTTATTATAATTAACATTTCAGACAATAGTCTACTATTATTAATGATAAATATAAGAATTTGTAAAGAGACTTTGAGTTCTAACAAGGACTTCTATTTAAATCTAAATACAAATTACATTAGCAAACCTATTATACAATCTAAAATACATATGTATTGAAGCCGATCCCATATATGTATTAAAGCGAACCTCTCCAAGTATTTTCCAGGGGACCATTAGGATAAGGCTAATTGACTTTCTAAACAATTTCAAGCGTGAAATCTATATCCTTTGCAAATGACACGCAGACTTATCGTTATTTGGGGAGGACAAGAAACACTTGAACACGTTGGCTATGGTGTGGTTATAATTCAAATAACTACTAGAATGTAATGGATATCCATTCTAGAAGCCACAACCCTAAAATATTAAAGACATAAATAGTAGAATGTAATGGATATCCATTCTAGCTGAACCTAACCTCATTTCTTTAACCCACAATTTCATTTTTTTATTATTTTTCAATTAACTTTTTTTCATAATCCTAATCGTTCACAATATAGCTATATAAACTCAAGCAGCGTTTCCATGGAAGCTCAGACAAGCTCCCATACATCTAAGCGTCACATACAGGCACAGAATATGGCTCGAAAGGAAAACATCGCAGCACTGGCATTTGTATTAGTTTTCGCATTGCTAATGTTCTTAGCAGGTACTCATAATTTCCTCTTGGTGCCTACTCTTATTTTGCTTTCATCTCCCAAATGTGGGCAATATGTCTGAGTAAAAATATTTCTGTCACCATTATATTAATTGATATTGATCTGTTGTCCACACAGATGCTGATGTTGAGTGTCAACAAGGCGCTAGCGGAAATTAAAGATAAGGAGCGATCCATGCCACGCAGATTCAGGGGCTGAGTGTGACTTCCACACCATACCAGTTCTACCGTGTTCTTGCTCTGAAGTAAAGAGATGTGATCCCAATGCAAGTGGGTGCACGGAAAACACCATGGCCGGCCCTCGCCCTTGTGACTTCTGATCATCATCATCCGTACTAATAAATAAAACAGTTGGCTTACGGCCAACTTGGAGTCGGATTTTATGTTAAATGAATAATGTTTGAACCTAAATTGAGTTCAAAACATAAGCATAGCTTTTACACAGTAGGAATTTTCTGGATACAATTACTTAAAATAATTATTTACTGATATTTTGAATCTCACTGCTGATTCTTACTCTTTGATTTTGTCGACCTTCGATTTTATAAATTCCAAACACTTGATATAATCAGTCAAAGATGTAAATTTAATTACCTTAGAAATTTAGATTGTTCATCGTTCGAAATGCTTATTGGATTTCGCTCTTGTATTTTATTTTTTCTATTGGTAAGTAGGCTGGTAAAATGATGATACTGAAATCCATTTAAATGTTGCCTTTTGAGTATTTATTCGCAGTGATTATTCAATGTGTAAGAAATGTTTGAGTACGGTTGTGTTGAATTTAAATTCATGTGTATCCAAACTCATTTTATCGTCATGTGGCTTATCACATAACATATATACGTTGGTATTTTACGACAATTTTTAATAATGAAAATGTTTTAATTTGTTGTGGTTTTGGCCAACTTTAATAGTTATGATCTTGAGTAGATTTGATATGTAACGCCCGATTTTTAATTTATATTTTAAAAATTAACAGTACATCTTTACATATAATCAAATATTTAAAATTTTATTTTTAATTATAATTTTTCTAAGATTTAATATACTTGTAATTTTATCTTACAAATTATCTTAAAAACATTTTTAAATCGCTTACAGTTTATATTTTAATCTTAAGTGAAATAATAAAAGTATTTTAATTACCTTGCTCATTGGGTATGAAGTGCTTGCTTAGTGATTGAGGAACTTTTGTAAATGCTAAAACTCGAAGGTCGCCTTCTTGAAGTATGTTTAGATACGTAAACATGCAAATATGAGCACAAAAACCATATCATTAATGGATAAATACTGAAAAAGAGTGTAATAGTTACATTGATAAACTCAAAATCTGAAAAAGAATTAGAGTTCTTAAAAAAATTTAATTAAATGTTATGAAAGTTGGGCACCTAGAAGGATCCACAAAAAAATCCATCCTCGAATTGATGGACACTTGGTGGGAAGGCTAAAACAAATTGCAATCCATTTCCAAACATTTTGTGATCGATGGTAGGCAAAAAGAGGTGTTTGAAATGGGTTTGAGAGCATTTCAAGAAAAGGTGTTTGAAGGTTTTAAGTATAGAACATGTACATAATTTAGGATGAAGCACCTCAATGTGAGTGAGCCTTTCCTCTAACACCAAACATTGGTAGACTAGAACCATAAAAAATGATTGGGATTCGGGTTAGTTTTAAAATCCCATATTTGGTTCAAAAAAGCAAGCCATGACTAGGGAATATTGTTCAAAATCTAATAACTATTTACCTTTTGAATAGATAAGGATAAGGGAATCAGAATATGATATAAAAATAACATCACAATTCCAAAACCACTCTTTCAACCATGCCAATGGTGGTTCAAGGCCAAGTTTATGTAATGTAGCATCTAGAAAGAGTTACTAAATGTGAAAAATTAAGAAATATAAGAAGATGCTAACTTAAACATTCCTTGAAAATTAGGCCAACGAATCTAATCTCTAGGAGAAACTAGATCTTGCACTGTGAAAATTCATTTCATGAAAAATCATAGGGATTTTATACTTAAAATTTCATCAACAGAAAGGCTATTTCTAACTTCATAATGAGGGACCATAAAAAAGGGTGGTCAATAAAGGAGATACTAAATATAAATTCATCTCAAACCCATTTTAGGTATTATTTACAAATCTTTAAAATATTTCTATATTCTTTGGCTACAAAAGACCTCTCAAATTTAATAAGGGCAAAGGTAATGAGCAAATTATTTATCCTTTGTTTTTTATAATCAACCTTAACATAATGAAAACACGTGGTAATGCAATTATAAAGTATAAATTTTAATGTTTCAAGACCATCAATGGTACACACAACCCATTTTATAGATAGAGAAGTGATCTTTTTGTAAATGTCTATGATATATACTGCACTGTTGTCCTATGGGAGAAGAAAGCATCCCTTGACACTCTATGAAAACCTCTAATTTACTTAGAAATAACCCAAATAAAATATATGAGTAGAAGAATAAATTAATCATAGGATGCCTTTGATGGCACGCAACATGAAGCATAGTAAACACGAATGACAATTAAAAATTAGTGCAACTTTGAAAGTTAACTACAAGAGATAAAAGCTTTATAATCAACTTACAAATTTTTGTTTCATCTTTTTCTAACATATACTACTACAAATCAGGGAAAGAAGTACTAAATAGAAATAAAAATCATAAGAATTTAAATCTTTCTCATCTACTCATCCATTTCCAATATAAATAATTTATCTAGTATCACATAGGAATCATGCTCTACCACTAGCATTAAGTTAGAACCCAATGATTTATATAAAAAGTCAATGGATTTTGAAGCTTCTTATAAAGAAGCTTCATATCTTACATCCATAAGGAAAGAGTCATCTTTAATGTGTCCATCGATAACTTGACTCTTCGCATCATGAATAATAATTCCTATTATAATTCCTTGCTTATCTCTATAGAAAATAAAATAGCTAAATGCTTTGGTAGTTAAGATGTAGAGTGCATGAGTAAATTGAAATGCTTGTCTGGGTGAGAGAAAAAGTTCAAATCTCTCAAAATTTGGATTATTAGAAGTTGAACAAGTGGTGACATTATAGAAGAGTGTTTGTAAAAATGGGAGAAAGAATAATACAAACCTTGAATAAATTAACATGGATAGGCTAAAAGTCCATTCAATGAATTCATAAGATTTTTCAAATTCAATCTTAAAAATTAATGCTTTTGTCAAGAGGCACAAACCCATTCCATACCTTTCCATACTACAATATTTTTATCGAGGATGCAGTGAATTTTGATAAAAAAACATATCTACTATAGTTTGACATTTATAAGAAGGATATGACATAGATGAAGTGCCAAATATTTGGCTATCATTTTGTAGGAGACATTTAACAAGGTGATCAGTTGGCAAGTAGTAATACCCTCAAGATCTATTAATTTAGGGATATATCTAATGTTTCCTTGGTTAATGATATTAATTATAGATTTTTTATGTAGAGATTAATGGTAAAGTTAAAATAAGTATAGTTTTAGAAACATTCATGTGGATTTTTAGAAATCATAAGGTAAAACATCCACTTTGGGTAGGCCATGATTTGCACCACTAAAAAAATTCTCATCAAGAGTGACTGTAGCATCACAAAGCCATTGATTTAAAGGGATTATATTTAAAGGAAGTATATCCACACATTATTTCAATTCTTGACACAAGTTCATAATATATTGATGGGTCTAAAATAAAAAATTATAGTGGTCCTGAAAGGCTGAAGATATTTTAAGAAGATTAATGAGATGATTCTTGACCCTTGAGTTTTCTGATAAGATGAAACTAAGAATAAATACATGGAGTGCATGATTTAATAAATCCATATGCACTCTTCTAAAAACATAGTTTCTAGAGACTGGTGTGTGCCAAAATAAATATTCCATATATGCATACCCAATAATATAATAAGAGAAATGGTATAAAGTGACTGCATGCCAAATTTAGACCAATCCAAGTTTTCATAAATCATGGGGACAAAATAATGGGAGTTGTGATCGAAAATTAACTCTTAGAAATCAATTATGAATCGATGGGGAATGATGTGGTATCAAACTTTAAGTAGTGTGTAGCATTAACAACTAAGTGAAGGACACTAACATTTGTTGGTGATTGGTAGATGTTGAGCTACCTACTAACATGAAGAGATTTGATAATCCTATAAAAATGAGATAGCTAGGAAGGTTAAAAGCATGACATGGCCATAGGAAAAATATTTTTGGAATGTGGACAAAGTTGAGGTTGAAAATGAAGCAATTTTTTTAATTGGAATGGTTATAGAGTTTTACAGAGAAGGAAAGGAATAGTGATGATAGTTTTTAATATTATCAAGTTCCACGGAGGATATTGTAACTAAGATGTACTAAGCTATGAGCGAGATTTTTTCTAATGTTATTTTTATCTAGGACTATAGAGTAGTGTTATCATGCTTAGATTAATTATGTATTTTTTTAATGAAGTATTACTTAGTGAAATAATTAATACCTAAGTAGAATAATTATGTTTGTATTATGGTTTATTAGTTTTTACTTATGTTGGTAATTTAGTAATTCCAATATTTTTTATTTTGAATGTTCACTCGCTGCCATGTGATTGATATAACATATAATGGTGAAATTATCTCCATGCATATGAGTATGGACTTAAAAAATGGAATAATACTTAGATAAATTTAGATTTTCTAAGTTAATGTTAATGCTACTTAGTTTACTGATGTTGTGTGTTTCTACAATAGTATAGGGTATTATCTAAATACTCTTGTGTGCACAAAGGTATGCACGTGAGATAATGAAACTACATACATTTCCAACTAACTTTTACTCTTCCCAATTTTATCTCTAGGTGTTGGGTTAACACATGAGCACTACTCACATGGTATGCCTATGTTTAAAATATAAATGTTTGGATGCATGCTAGGACTAACATGTTTGACCAATAGACTATCACCATCCTAGTTCTTTTATTTTGACATATTAATTTTTTTTATGCAATCATAAAAATGGATGATGTACTATATTTCATTGGAGAATATTTCATGATGGTTTGAGAAGATGGAAGATAAATTTATAGAGAGCCACCCTATGTGTGGCAATCAATATCTAAGGGAAAGGGTGGAGAAAAACCTAAAACATTTTGTCTATGAAGTGATACTATAAATGAAATACCAATGCATTTACACATATGGATTTTTGTGTATGTTATTAATAAGAGTATAAACTTTGGATGCAACATGTGGAATAGTGGAGGAGTCTATATCTAGTGTGGAATAAAGATGTTGATGTTTAGGTATGTGGGACATTGAATAAATTAGTATTATAGTTTGTGGTATCCATGTATTCTTATCCAAAAGAGGCCAAAATGTAGTTATTTTATGAACCTAGAGGCTCATATTTGAGGCAGTTACCATTGGATTTCATGATGCTAATGGCAATTAGTAGAATAGATAAATTACCAATGGCTAGTTAAATTCTTGCACACTTGAGAAATGTGTAAGTTATAAGGTGAAAATAGAATGGTTTTTAAAAGGTGGCAAGGAAGGAAAATTTATCATGGAAATACTAGGTGAGTGTGAGATCAAAAGGTAAAGATATGATGAATATTGATAAAAAGTGATGTCTGAAAGTGAATCTAGGAAATTAGGGTATACCAATTTAGTATATTATGAAAGGACCCATGTTCAATGATAATGGAATGAGGAATAGTCTTTCATATAAGATATTTTATCCACTGACAAATAAGTGTGCATAAATGAGTTGGAGTTAACTATGGAGAGAAAAGATGAAGTGATTGTAGAATAATATAGATGAGGAGAGAATATCATGGATATGCCTGACTACCCTCTACATGAAGTGCATGCTCAAGTTATTTGTTCCAAAATAGAATAAATAGACCAAGACATTAACCATCTCTTTGGAATAAGAGAGATTATAGTAGAACAAGGAGAAGGAAGTGTGTTACAGTAGATCAACCATTTCTAACTAGTCAAACTAGTGGTTACATAATCTATACAAACTTTGAGCCTAACTATTTTTGGTATGAAATCAATAGGAAGGGGTCTAACTCTTCAAACAAGTAGCAGGACACAAATTCAGATGGTAGTAGTTGGATGATTGTTAACAAGTTATCAATCCATTCAAGAAAGAGGAGTTTTATTAAAGCATATTAAACCAAAAATATGAGAAATATGAGGTACCTTGGGAGGAAGCCAAATTTTAGGCATACCAATACAACATGTGCCTAAATCCCTAATTATGAATGTACTTTATCCTTAGGTCCTTTTTATATGTATTTGAGCTTTCCTGACTATTATTGAGTGGAAAATATCATGAATAACATCCATAAGTGCAAGATCATATGAAATGAATAGGAAGTTATGTTGTCAGAACATAAGATAAGTTATATTTAAATTATGTTTTTGGATCATTCCTATACATGGTATCAAAAAATGAATGGCAACAAAGCTATTGTGGAATTGGCCATTCGAAGGCATCTTTCTTGAAGGAGTTTGACATTACTAAATTTGAGAAGTAGAGTATTATTGTATTAAAAGAAATTAAACAATAACTAATAGAGAGTGTTTGTGGATACAAAGCTAGGTCAAAAACTATAATATCCAAATTGTCCTTTGATATTTATGAAATAAAACACATGTAGTGGTTTGTAATAGGGTTTCTTACATGCTTATGATGCACCTTATTTATGAATATGTTCACCAAGCCTAAAGAGTGTCTAGAGGAATCATTAAGATTTAAATATATTGGAGTCATAAATACTAGAGTCATCCCATTCAAGGAGGTGTACATCATGTCGATGAGTTCCAATATTTATAAGTTCAGAGCTAATAATGATCCCAATATTAGGAGTGGGTTATGGTGTGTATATTGTGAGGTAAAATGTCACATTAAGAACATACACCATAGGTGAAATTTTTGGGCCATACAACTCTTTTGATAAATATATTGGTAGGTTTATTATGTGCACAATATAAGACATCTTTAATTCTCAACCCAAATAAAGGTTTCCCTCTATTGAAATATTTGTGATTCCTCCACCCAAAACACCAAGGACAATAGGTTTATTAATAAACTCAATGAGGCAAGATATTAAGGTGAAAAATAGATTACAACATGACCCTTTGATTAATTTATGGTAGATATAGGAAGTAGTGAGGATATAGAGGATGTGCAGGACATAGAGGTTGAAGGTTCCCCCACACACTTATTAAAAATGTGGAACACCAAACCAATACCAATGTTACTACCAAAAGTATCCTATTTTTTGCTATTTAGAAGGTGATCACAAGGTCAAAGAGTGACCAATTTTGTATGTGAAGCTCACATATATATAAATACCAAAGAAAGGTGTTGGAATGATCAAGCTTAAGCATAAAGTAGAAAAATGTGTTTTGAAGGCACAAGCTAAGGACACAAGCTCTAAAGTAATAATAATAATTCTAGAGGCATGCCTATATGACCACCAGTATCTCCCATTGAGAACAAAGTAATAGGATATGATCCAAGAAGACTTGAAGATAAGGTGGTATACCCAAATCCCTCCATAATACCTTTTCTATATAGATTGTACAAAAAGAGATATTGCATGAAGCCATGAGTATCATTCATAATCTATAGGTTGAAATTTAGTATGTGAAAAGCTTCAAGAAGAAGAAAAATAAGGAAATCCAACCCAAATAATATGTTGATAAACAAGATGGAGATCTTACTGAGTTATTATCTATTATATGCACCACAGTGATTGTTCCTATTTTGAATAATCTCTTGGTTAATTACACTATAAAATAACCAAATAATATACTAGTTTTAGATCTAGTGAAATGGAATGAAGTATGGATATCCTATAATGTATGAGAATTAATCATATATGTAGACATCAATTGATGGTTTTTATGTAAAATTATAGTAGACATAGGTACTAAATTTAATATCCTCACAGGGGATGCTTGGCACAAGATAGGTAGCCCTAGTTTACATCCCTCATCACACATCTTTTTCATGGTGAAAAAAATTGATCTCAACCCATAGGTATTTATCATAATGATAGTATCAAGATAATGTAAGTAAATTTGTTAGTGTACTTTGAACTAATAAGTTAAGTTGAGATAGATAATTACCTAACCTTTCATAGTAGACCACAGTGTTATGTTAAGAATTCATACATGTGCTTAAAGAAGTGGTAAATCAGCTTTGAAAATGGAAAATAATGTGTGGATATTCCATTTTAAAATAAGGCCCATTTTATGTTGAAAGTGTTGATTTGGAAGATGAAATCAATAACATATAAAATATGATGGAACAAGGAGTAGAGAACATGAAACCAACTAAGGGTGGAATATTGAGTTGGGTTGAGGCAAGTCCATCTTTGACACCATAAGCATTGCTTACAAGTGATGGGTACATGAATCCTATGAAGTAGATGACCAAAAGTGTGGAATAGTGAGATCAACACCACAATTCCATCATTTAAAGAAGGCATTATACACCAGTATCAAACCCTCTCCATGTAATAATAATACTTGGGTGCCATTTGTCACATTCAAAGTAAAGTGAGTATTCCAAATAATCAAGGGGAAATTTTATTAATAAACTTGATATGATGTTTTTATAGGAACTTACCCATTTATGTATGATTTGAGGGCACATGTCTACAAATAGAAGGATTACATCAACACCTTGGTGTAAAAGAAAAATTATGTGTTTTAATGGGATACACACAAGCTAAGTCTTATAATTTATACCAAGTTTTAAGATTAGATATTCTATATATTTTAACATGAAAATGTAAATAAAGGGTTACCCATGTATAATGGTGACTCTAATCCATAGGCATATATCTATGAATGTTAAGACAAGTGGACAAGACTGACATCTTGCTTCTTAGAAGAGTTATGGGTTCATCATTTCTACCAAAATATATGGACTTGGGCCCATGCATGGTATGCCATGAATTATATGTGTTGGGAGACTAGTGATTATAACATGCTTAAGGTTAAATCCATCCATACTTTTCCATTTTCCTCCCATAATTAAGAGCTAGTTCATCCCATATAATACATTCACCATTTTGTCCTAGAAGATGAAGCTATAATGGATGAATAGGCTAGGGAGATGTATAACAATAAATGAATTGACTTAATTCAAATATTTCAAGATTGTGATATAAAAAATGATTTTAGTGTAGATGATGAAGGAATATGGATGGTGTGTAACTAGAAATTAATGGTTGGAAAGCAAAACCTTGGTTTTTTTATTAGTGACCCTAGCCACTTAGGGGTTTAAAATTCATATGGTTAAAAATAAATAGTGAATACATTAGATGATCAACATGAATGATACCAAAAGAATCTTAAAACCAATAATGTGAATATTAGCTCAAAATCATAACCCCAAATAGCAATTACTGGAGATTATTTGTCTAATTTCGAATTTGTGTGCATCATAGAATTTTTTAGGAATGTCAATATCTTTTATGAAGGAGCTACACATAAATGAACTTTTTACAATCATCATTGGAAAAAATTATGATGAACCTAGTATATGGAGTGGAGCCCATGAAGAAGTGGCCATACCATATGAACCCAAACCTACATGTGAAGGTAATGTAGATATTCATAGAAAATTGAATGTAGGTGTGGTCTACCAAGTAGAGTATTTTGAGTGGGTAATACTAATGGTGAATAAAATTAAAAAGTATGGACAAATCCACATATACATCAACTACTAACTATTTAATGCTACATAGATAACTAATCATTTTCTCACCCACTTTAATTAGGAAATTATTGAAAGAGTTGTAAGTTATGATTTTTACACCTTCAATAATGGATATTTAATCTATCATCACGTGTATATTAATGAATATGACAATCCCAACACCACCTTCAAAAATAAATTTGCTTCCTTTTCTTACAATGTCATGTAATTCATATTATAGAATGCACCTACTATCTTCTTATGAATCATTATTGAAGCCTTAAAATATCATATTACCCAATTCCTTAAAGTGTATATATATGAATCCATAAATTGGTGAAATAACACCATGATAACTTGTAACTCATGTTTAAACATTGAAACTAACCTTAGATATATTTGAATTTAAAGATGTGCATCTTTGCGACACCTTTTGACACATTGATTGACATTATGTTTTATAAAGGCATCCTTTTTGTTTCCCTTGTTAAAGTGGCCATCATTATTTATTCATAAGTACCCACCACTCAATGGGATATGACCACATTCTTAGGGATATCATCTATTATGGAATGTTCATTCAACACTATGCCATGATTACCACACCATTTGAATAAATTCAATGCAAGATGATCTATTCATATAGGGTGAGGAATAAGAGGATTAATTAAAGACATTAAAGAAGAGACTAGGAAGGACATTGATTCTTCATTTTATATATTAGACATGGACTTTCCATGTGCATGTTGATGCATTAGGAATAAAAATAAGCACCATTTTAGCTAAACTAGGTGAAAATAAGATGAATCATTCCTTCTATTTTACTATCATCAAGATTACAACAACTGAGAAAAAGTATAAAAATAAATAGTGTGAGGCACTCTCAATAGTGTATGCACCACATTAATTTATTTAATACCTATGATCCACACCATGTTTTTATTCAATAACCATAATCCCTGTAGTACATCATAAATGAGACCATTATCCATTAAAGTATTTTCTTATTGATTGTGTTATTTTATGAATTCTATCTTTCCATGGTTGGGATGCCAAAAAATAAAATTGAGTCTTAACCACCTATTACACTTCAATATAGGTGAATATGCATAAAACATCAAAGATGGACTGATGCATTCCCAATTTTACAAAACTCAGCACATCCCAAAATATCTTGATAATATTTATCCATTTATCACATTTGGCTTTGCTCCCATTAGTATTTATAGTAAGGAAAAGAAATAATTGGTTGTATGTGTAACATTATATTAGTTCATTGGGGGATATATTTAAAAACTTGAGTGTTATGAACCTATGTGTAGATGCATCTTAGAACATGAATAACTATGAGTGTTATAGGGATGACATGAAGGCATTACTAGAGGGCATATTATTAGATAAGTCAATATATGAAAGATATTAATCTATAGTCTCTATTGGCATAACTCATTTTATGGTTCCAAATAACATTCCATTAAATGTGTTATCTACCAAAATTTTTGGAAGCCCAACCACCCAGATGATATTCCCTTGATACCAATCCTTGCCTAGGAACTTTTTGAGAAATTAGATACTGATTTTATGGGATTAATACATCCATATTCATAAAAGATTTATGTCAACTAAATTATAACATTCATTGATTATTCAACTCATTAGGTTGAAGTGGCACCAACAAATAACTATACAATACAAATAGTGGTGTATTTTCTATGAGATAATATCATTACTTGTTTTATGTGATTATTGAGATTGATTAGTCATTAAGGCACCCACTTCATCAAAGAGGTCATACTAATACTATATAAGTTTGTGATGTTACACCACAAGAAAACTTTATACCATCCATAATAAAATGGGACAATAGAGGGCTCTAATAATATTTTAGGGAAGACATTGATGAAGATTTTCTATGTAGAGCACAAGGATTGGGATGTTAGTAAATCAAAAATATTTTGGTCCTACCAAACAAGCTATAATTGTCACAATAAATCCACACCATTCCATATTAGATTAATTAAATAAGTCATTCTCCCTATTGTATTTTTAGTTCCATCGCTATATATCACATGCATTCGTCACCTAGAATACAAGGAATCACTTGATGCCTACTTATAAGTACTCATACAACTATATGAAAGACACATTATGGCTTTATGGAGTAAGATTATGGAGAAGGACAAATAGAAACCTTGGAATGACCCCCATCCTAATCTAGGGTTATAAGAACCTAAAATATCTAGGGAATCTTCAAATATGTTATCTATGGACCTACTTTATTTATGACATCTTGGAAACATGTGTATACAAGCTAAACAAGTTAAACGAAAAAATGCTTCATGGGCATTTTAGTGATAGACCACTCAAGCTTTATCATGCTAAGTATTCTTTAGCCATGATTTAATAAGGTATGTACCATTTTATTTCTATATTTTTTATTTCATAGGTAAGAGTAATATAGGTTAATTCTTTTGCATAATTTTTTTGAGTCATCATTGTAATAATATATCTCATCAAAAAAAACTAGGTAGGAGAGTCAGTCAAGGGATTTTTAATGGAATATTTATGCTAGACATATAAATTTTTGGGTGAGTGTTGTGGCATAGTTTTTTTAATAACATTTTTTTTATAAATATCAACTTGATCAACTAGGCAACTTAAAAAATGTAAAACTACAAATAATTTGTAAAGATATACCTTGGTGACTATTACCATGGTATATCTAGAGATATTTATGAGTTCTATATTATTACTCAATTTTTTTTTCACATAATAAACATCACCATAGGAAACTCAAAATAAAATTAATTACTATGTTGGAGGACTAGGCACATGATTTAGCACGGGGTAGGAGATACAAAATGGTGAAGAATATAGTGACAAGTATAGATGATTATGACATGGGATGTACTAGACTAATTTTATATTAAGGTATAGTGGGGAAAGCAAGTAGCCTATGGATTATCGCATCTAGGAACACAAGAATAATAATTATAGGGAATGAAAGCATGTGAAAACAAAAAAAAAAACACAATACCTAGAAATTCAAAAGGGAAGACTTTAGATGGTGAAGATCTTCCAAATTTTGATAAATCTCACAAAATTACATTGATCCCAAAAAAATGAGGTTTAAAATTTTTGTGTTTAATAGTTATAATTCACTATTAATTAATGTGATGGTAGAAAAATTAAAGGCTTGAGCATGAGAAGTTGAAAGACCATTACATAATGACCAACTCATTAAAATAAAAATTGAGAACTATGAAAAATAGGACAAAGCAAAAGAAACATGTAATGTTACATCTTACCTATCAATTTTTTTTTAGAATGATAATTCCTTGAACAAATAGGTTGAACCTTGTCCCCACTTAGTGCAAGTGCGCAAGTATTTAATTAATATTCAAAAAAAAAAAGAGTACATAAGTGTGTCTTTACTCCATTAACCCTTTTACATTGTAAACATGGATTATATAGATTTTACCAATGATTTGTAAAACTAACTAATCCTATAACAAAATATTTATAAGAAATCAACCCATAAGGTAGTTCTAATTAATAAATATAAAACATAAAAACTACCTAAAACTAAAACTAACTTTATTTTATCAGGGTGTCTTTACTAAAAGATGCATGCCCGATTAAAAATATTTATTTATCAACCTACCAAAAATATAGCCTAATGTTAATACTTTGGAACAAGTCCTAAAAAATTCCCTATGATCCAAAGTTAGGTATTTGGACACATACCAAGCATTTTTATAAATTTTTCAAATTTGATTTTGTCAAGGGGTTTTGTGAAGATATCAATTTTTTGATCGGCAATTGGGAAATATATTGGATCAAGAGCTTTATTTTCCACCAACATTCATAGATAATGGTATTTGACATCCATATGTTTTATTTTTGCATGAAACATTAGATTGTTAGACATATTGATTTCACTTGGATTATCAATGTATAACTGTGTAGGAGTAAATTGAGAAACCTGAAGATCTTCAAGAATAAGATGAAGGTAAATTTTTTTTCTGGAAGGATCCCATGTTGCAATATACTATAATTATGGTGATGAATATGCCACTATATCCTACTTCTTACAACACCAAGCAATGGCAACTAAACCTATATGCATATAGTATCCTGTGGTTGACACACTGTCATCCACACATCTACCAAAATCTACATCACAATATCCAACAAGTTTAAAGTTCTTGTTGCGGTGGTCTTCAAGGCCATATGTTTTTGTTCCTTGAAGGTAATTAAGTACTCATTTTTCTGCATGCCAATGAATTTTTGCAAGCTCATGCATAAACCTAGATAAAATTCCAACTAAAAATGAAATATCAAACCTGGTAGTCATCAAGTATATCAAACCTCCCACCAATTGTATATATGTGGTGCCATCAAAAAAGGCACTGGTATCATACTTAGATAATATTCAAATTTCTTTTCATGTGAGCAAGGGTATTTTTCAATCACTCATGCCAAACCTATCTAATAACTCAGAAATATACTTAGTTTGTGAAATGAAAATACTACGCTCTTTTTGAATTACCTCTATGCATAGATAGTAGTGAAGAAGTCCAAGATCTATCATCTCAAATCCATTTTTTAATTCCTTCTTCACATACTTATTATGATTTTCATCATTACCTGTGATAAACAAGTCATTAACATAGAGAACAAGTATCACCATTTTCTTACCCTGTACTCAAAAATAGAGAGTATCATCAGATTCATTGCAATGAAAACCAATGGATTCCAAGTATGAATCCATTTTCTCATATCAAGCCCTAGGTGCTTGTTTGAGCCCATACAAAGCTTTTATCAATTTACACACTTTGTGTTCATCACCCACTTGTTCAAAACCCTGAGGTTATTTCATCTATACTTCTTCCTATAAATCACCATTTAAAAAAGCACTTTTAACATCCAATTGATGTACTTTCCAACCATTTTTTGATACTAAAGCAAGCACTATATGAATAGTGTGCCATTTGGTAGTTGGTGCAAATGTTTCCTCATAGTCAATACCTTCTTGTTGTGCATATCCTTTTGCAATAAGTCGTGCCTTATGTTTATCAATGGAGCGATCTAATTTATACTTAGTCCTATAAACCCATTTACAACTGATGGGTTTAACATGTGGAGGAGGATCAAATAAAACCCATGTATTATTTCTAAGTATGGCATCATACTCATTCTTCATTGCCTGTTGCCAAACATTTTTAGTAGATGACTCCTCAAAATGGATGGCTCAAAGGAAGAAGTAGTAACAACCATAGCATAGTTTACCTATTTTTGAGATTTCTTGGCCCCTGTTAAACCATCTTCATCTACTTTCAAGTCA
Source organism: Torreya grandis (assembly GCA_037957365.1). Taxonomy (NCBI): domain Eukaryota; kingdom Viridiplantae; phylum Streptophyta; class Pinopsida; order Cupressales; family Taxaceae; genus Torreya; species Torreya grandis. The sequence continues at coordinate 668,145 of JARHVA010005934.1, forward strand.
TAAAAAGTACTTTGAGACCATTTTTGATACTTAGTCAAATTATTCAAATCAGGGACTCCAGAATTCTCATCATGTGTATCATTTGAAGGGGGACTTAGAGAATTTTCAATAATTTCTAAGTCATCAACCTGTGAACTTGTATATGAAGGAGAGGAAAGTGAAGGAATTTGAGTCTCATGCCATAAATTTGAATATTTATCCCAATTATTCAAACCCTTATCTCTTTTTGTATTTTACATCTCTAATCTATCATGTTTTGAATCAATCTCTGCAATGTTCATAGTCCCAAACTCATAAAATATAACATCTTGACTAACTATGAATTTGCTTGTATCTTGTGCGAGCAAATAAAACCCCTTTTTATCTTTAGAATAACCAATAAAGATTCATTTTCAACTTCATGGTTCCAACTTAGTTCTATGTTTAATAGGAACCAAAGCAAAACAAAGACATCCAAATGCTTTCAAGTGTCTAACTTTTGGTTTAAACCCATACCATGCCTCATATGGAGTTTGTCCTAAAAGTGCAACTGTGGGGGAGCTGTTTCTCAAATACACTATAGTACCAATGGCTTCTGTCCAAAATTTATCATCAAGCTTTTTATAGTGCAACATGGCACGTGTTGTACCCTCTAAAGTTCTATTCATCCGTTCAGATACTCGATTTTACTATGGAGTATAAGCATTACTATATTGTTGATGAATGCCATGTTCTCAACAATAATCTAAAAATTCATTTGAGGTATACTCACCTCCATTATCTGAATGAAGAGTGGCCAAATGTGAACCTATTTATTTTTATACTAAGTGTAACCAATCAACAAACTTAGCAAAAACTTTAGATTTGTTTTTCATAAAAAATACACAAGTCATCCGAGAAAAGTCATCAATAAACAAGACAAAGTATCTACACCCACCAATGGATGAATTTTTCATGTCACATACATCACTATGAGCTAACTCTAAACATCTGTTAGCTCTCCAAGACGATTGTTTAGGAAAATTTTCCTAATTTTATTTTCCCAAAACACATGAATCACAAAGAATACTATCTTAGCAAAAAGTGGGCAATCCATTCACCATACCATATCTCTACAAATCCACTAAAGAGTGGATATTCAAATGTCCATAGTGGAGATGCCATAACCATTGCGTAGATATAGTACTTGTACTTGTGTCAATAATTTCCACAAGTTCTATAGTGGGAAGAAGCACTTTAAAATGCAATCTAGCCAAGTTTCCATCTTTATATCCTGTATACATTATTTTATAATCATCCTTCACTAAATTAATGTAAATGAGCCAATTTAAAAAAAAACTATTTGATATCCTTTATTTCAAATAGTTATGAAAGAAAGTGTATATTCAATGTGGAAACATACCAAACATCCTCCAAGTATTTTATAGACCCATTAGGAAGAAGAATCTGATTAGATCCAAGTCCTAGTGGTGTATGCATAGACTTATCTACTAAGGCAAATGGAGAGAGAGAATCTTCCTTAAAATACCAAAAGAAATATCTCCTAAATGTCATGTGTTTGGTTTCTCATGTGTCTAAAACCCATACATCTGTGATCTCATCTCTAGCCTCATATTCAATATAATCAATGTGCCCCAAAGTAGTGAATGTAGATTCATGGGCAACATTATTGGACTCATCATAGTCATGATCAACATACTGAGCAGAGTTACATTTAGTCACTTTTTGGGGCCTCTAAATTTTATCAAAAGGAATCCTACATTGTCAGGGAATGTGACCAAATTTTCCACATCTATGACACTGAATGTCTGATCTACCTCAACCTTTGCCCCTCTATGAATTGTGACCATGTCCTTGATCACTTGTTTCATGTGAATGTGATTGGTTATATTATTTATTATTTGAATGACCCCTACCTCTATTTTGATATCTACCTCCTCTATAACCTCAACCCCCTCTATAATTGTTTCCTTTATTGTTTTGATGCCCATATGAAGATGAAATAGGCTTTGATTCTAAAACATGGGATTCTTCATTTTTCTTGGATTTCTTGGGTAAAGAGAGGTCATGTTGGATGATAAACTCAACCAACTTATCAAAGGTGATGCATGTGATCTTGTCAGAGACATGTAACATTTCAACAAAATTCCTATAGGACCTAGGTAGTCCTTTCAATGTAGCAGTGACTATGAGGTCGTCATCTAGTTTTCCAAAACTAGCCATAGTGTACTCAGTAGTGATATTTTTTGACTTAGAAATATATTCTCCCATATCCCCATCTTAATCTAATGACAAAGTATACAATTTCATATGAATATCTATCTTCTTATTTTTGGGTTTCTTATCATACAAATTTGACAATGTTTTCCATGCAGTGTAACTATGAGGAAAATTTTCAATATGAACATAAGTATCATGAGTACAAAAACATTTAATGAGAGATAAGGCCTTAGAATCATGAAAATTAAATACATCTAATTTAGCCTATTCTATTGGTAATTTTGGATTTTCATTCTTGACAATATCCCATAACTCATTAAAAACTAGTGAAACCTCCATCGATCGTTTCCAATCTGAATAATTGGAAATTGTTAATCTATCACCATCTGAAAGTAAATTTTGAATTTTTGGCATCTTGAAATGAAAGAAAGTGCATTAGAGAAAAGTGTGACAAAATGCAAAAGAAATGAAACAAATATCACACTCACTATAAAAGACATTGCTTCTATGGGGTTTTTCACTTAACCTCCGCATAGAGCCAAAAAAGAAAAAAACAAGAATTTTTGATGGGTTTTGCACTTAACTCACAAAAAATAAATTATTACACCCTTATTTTTCCAAATTATAACATTATTCCACCAAGTAAACCCTTATATCACTACAACAATGTAAAAGAAATAGAATTTTAATTCCCTTTTTTCTATTTTTAAAACACAATACAATAAGTATACATTTTACAACTTCAAGACATACAAAAAGTAGATTTAAAAGGGAATATTCCTTTTTAAAAAAGTATATTCTAAATCAAAAATAACTTCTTCGAAAAAGAAGGGATTTGAACCCTTGACCTCCTCCTTGCAAGCTTATTTATAAAATAAGCTTAACCAATTGCTCTAACAGCATTTTCAGAATATAACACTTAGAAATTTATACTTATTCTAGATTTTGTGTATGAGGGAAAATTTAAAAAAAAAATTACATGTGTGTAAATAAATTCAAACTTTTTCCCTTTTCAGTCTTCTCAACCAAGCTTTCTCATGTGGGACCCATCCAAAGCAAATATTTTAATCCAAACTTTAGAAACATGAAAAAGTATATATCCCTGAGTTCAAACTTGTGCCATGTTTGCTTGGGATGGCACGACTGCTCCTAGAAATTTCTCTGCTCTTGTTCTCACTGTTGGAGGATGTACAAATCTGTACAAAGGATAAAAATGAATTTTGCTGAGATTTAGCAAATTTTTGAAGTAGTTTTTTCTTGGAATCATATCAAATTACAGCCAGGGCGTTGGAAGGTTGTACCATAGGCTATACAACTCAATTTATTTTCCATATTTTTCATTGAGGATGCAAAAATAGGGGTTTTAACAATATTTTTAGGTTTTTTTGGATTCAAGAGGGTTGAGATGAATGCAAATAACAATGGCAGCCATGAATGAAAATTATAGAGGTTTTTCACAATGCAAACAGATTGTACAAGTCTATTTTTGCAAAAAAATAATGAATTTAATAACATTAAAATGCTAAAAAAAATATTTTTTTATGTCGGATGATGAGTTTTAACCCATTAAAATGGAGTATCAAATAGACAAAATGACCAAATTATGGTATATGAGAAATACACAAGTTTAAATGTAAAAAATGTATATTTGAAAAATTAAAATAATTTAATAATTTTTCAAACATTTAAACCAATAAAATATTATCATTATATGGCATACCTTTTTTCATGATAATTGATTTCACATGAGTTCAAATTTTCACCTTCCCTTCCTTCGAATTCACCAAGCTCCCAAAATTACCATGCTCTGATACCACTGATAACTCCTTGAACAAATAGGTTGAACCTTGTCCCTGCTTAGTGTGAGTGCACAAGTATTTTATTAATATTCAAAGAAAAAAAACAATTACATAAGGGTGCATTTACTCTGTTAACCCTTTTACATTTCAAACATGGATTATATAGATTTTACCAATAGCCGATAAAACCAACTAATCCTATAACCAACTATTTACGGGAAATCAACCTATAAGGTAGTTCTAATTAATAAATATAAAACATGAAAATTACCTAGAATTAAAACTAAGTAACTTTATTTTATGGGGGTGTCTTTACTAAAATATGCATACCCCATTAACAATATTTATTTATTAACCTACAGAAAATCTAACCTAATGTTAAGACTTTGGAACAAATACTAACAGAGAAGACTCCAATGGCCTAAAAAAATAAAAATAGAAAAAAAAACATGTGAAATTGAGTCGAGAATGACTATGAAATGTAATTTTTGGGATAGAAACTAGACCCTTACGAAATTATGACTTGAATGCATCAATATTTTAAGTGTTTTTGTGTGTAGAAAGGAATAGTTTATCATTTTTTAGGTTTTATAAGATTTAAACCACCATTTCTAACCATGAAAGCTCAAAGATGAACCCCATAAGACAAAATCTAGATTAAAACCTACATTGGCAAAAATTCAATGGTACATCCAAGTAGGGAAACCAAGGGTGAACCAAAAGGGTTTTAGACAGCTTATGAAGTAGAATATCAAGGCATAACATAATTTATGATTAAATTTCAACTAAAGTACATGTGTTCCAATGACAACTATAAAATAATTAAATTATGAAATAAGTAGCACATAGTTTGAGGGAGTGTTAATCATCATCATAGAATTAGTGGACCAAGGATTAAATGTAATAATAGGTGAAAAATGTTAGATGTCCGTACTAATTATAAAGAGGTAAAATAAATAAATAAATTTAAATTTTCACATGAGGTCCATGAGAATAAGTCTTCACTAGTTACACCATAGATCAATAGAGAACCTAGATCAGGAATGATTAGTTTTACAAAGACGTAGTAACCTAACAGTGTGATGTACATAGAAGAGTAGTACTAAAAGGTATTAAAATAAAAGGTGGAGGATTACATCTACCATGGGGGAAGTAATGATGTTGATTTAAATAATGGCCATATGGTCAATATCGGGAATAAAAACCCAAAGGGAAATGCAATATCTAACAACTTTGTCAAATAATGACTGGATATAGTTGGGGTATTGCAAATCTATGAGCTCCTCTATCTCAAAAAGTTTGAAGATATGGTTCATTTTTTATCTCATATGTGCATGAGGATAGATTATACTTTCATGGGGTAGAGAATTAAGATTATAATTTCCTAGATACATAATTCACTTGGGTTAGTCTAGTCAAGAAAGGATATTAATGAAACACTAGTGGATGCTAAGGAGGTCAAATACATGAAAAACTAATTCAAATATAAGAATAAATGGTTCACCTTTGTTATTACTGAAATTAAGGATAAGGCCAAAGGGGTAATGAGAGACTTGTTATGTACCAAGTTGTATGGATCAAGGCATTAGGGATAAATTAGTAAGTTCCTTTACATCATACAAAAAAAGGCCAAGGGGATGATATCCAATAAATTATCCAAACTTTATGGCACATATGACGTTGGTGGGAATTTCAAATTTCTTCCATTCAATAAATAAAAATAAATACGAACCATTATTACAAATATAATCAATATGTTAGTGTTACTTAGAATGAGAATTGAAAAATATTGGAAATATCTATACCCATATCTATTTACATATGGTGTCCATCAACTTATTATATTATATAAGAGGTATATTTTAGTGAATAATCCTATTACATTTATTGGATAATTTTTTTAGAATAATCTAATTAGGTTTTATATAGTTTTAAACATAATTAAAAAAACTATCTATTTATTTTAAGATTTGTTTACATTAACTATGGTTCATTATCTACATTTTTAAAGGAGCCATTGGATATCTAACCCATATTTTCATCTAGATACATATGATTCAATCATGTATTTGGTAAATTATATAGTTTAGTTGAAGCTAAATATGGCATTGGTTAATGTGACATGCAATTGAAATTGAACGTGTATTATCCCCAGGATCTTTAATTCGATCATTGAAACACCAAGTCATTTCCCCTCACCATCATCTCCCAACTCACCTTTAAAATATTTCAAAAATTGAAATTTATGCCTAGCCTTTACCTTCCCCGTCACTTATCCATTGCTCAATTTCATTTTAAAATACAACATCTTCTCCCTACATGACCCATTTACCTAATAAATGGAGAAACCCACAACCTCATTTAACAAGTCAGCTCCAAAAAAATTAAAAAACTATTGTTTATTAATGATTTCTGAAAAAAACTTGAGATGGGTTCAGTATCCATGGGTTTTGAGTGTAATAAAAATAGCAATTTACACACTTTCGATTTAAAACTCCACACTTTACTAAAAATAAAAATTACTTCCCTTATAACATAACTTGCACCTTTGGGAAAATTGTTATTATATTTATTGACCATATATATATGTTTGAAAAAATAATAGAATGTATTCATAAAATAAAATTATGGCCCATGAAATCTAGGAATTATGGGCTTAGATTTTACCAATAATTTAAAATTTTAATGTTTTCACTAAGAATATTTAATTTTTTAATGACATAGCCATATCATGTTTAAGTCCAAGGAAGTCGCTTTCACATTTTGGTAAATTTAGAATTAAATTTTTTCCCATAAATTAGAATTTTGATAAATAATTTACAAGACCCAAAATATCCTCAACCTCATGAGTAAAAGATCATGAATTTAGAATATTAATTCAGTAATGTTTTTAAATGGGGTATTAAATTTTTAATAAGGTCATTATAGTCATATTAATAATATAATTATAGATATACCAATGACACTACTTATGAAGAATGGTGGGGATATAATTAGTCATATAATTAAATTAAACATGTAAATGTATTGATAGGTTTAGTAAAGAAGGCAATGATACTAGATAAAATGGTTGAGTTTTGATTCCTAAACTTTTATTCATTTCAAGAGATTTTCATCCCATGCATGAGAACAAAATATGCATCCTAATGCTTATTCCTAAATATTTTCATGGATAGATTCTAGGACATCAAGGGAGTCAAATCCACTATTTTTATCTAACACAGTTTAGATTGTTATTACCTTATTCATTATCCACTATTTCATATTGAATATTTTAAACTACAAGATGGCTAGTCTGACAATGACTTCTAATCTTTTTCATACCAACTGAAAAACAATTTGTCGTAACTTGGTTAGGTGTTTGGGGAGTCTTTGGTTGGCCTCCATATGAGACAAAGTTACATGCCTCAATAATCCCATTTCTTTTTTATTATTTTCTATAGAGGATCCTCTAGTCATCATGTCATTTCATGTTCATGTGATTGATTTCCTATTGGTTACATTATTTGTTTGATGGTTACATTCATTATATATAATTACATGATTTTTCATGTTTACATCAATTTATTATACTATGTGATATTATAATTCTAGTGCCATGATAGATATAATTCATGTTACTATTTGTGATATATTATACTTTTTTCCTATGTTGTCATGGTCTCTACCATGCCTCTATTGTGGAATACTATTGTGATGTGTTTCATTGATATATAACACCATCTTAAGGGAATATTAGTATATAAGGTCATATCACAAGTCCATATGTGTGTTTATATTTGGGAATATTACTTGATCCTCTCATTATTATGATTATCACCTATACCTTACCATTAGGGGAATTATGCACTATGTCTCTATTAATCATATATTACCTATATAAAGGTGGGATTCATCTCAATATCTTTCATACATTTTATTCACATTATGGTGATTATATTGGGTACATATAAACCTATATATTTTCCATTTTAGATGTCGTTACATTATTGCATATCGATTTCCCCTACCTCCTCTATTTACACAGTTACTTTTTATGCTTTTATTTTAACATATTAACATTGGCTTTCATATTACTTATTGAGCTTATATGATGAAATCATTTTTTTAATTTTAGAGATTTAAAAAAAATATATCTTGTTATCTATAGTACACATGGTACATTTAACCATTTTATTTTGATATTAATGATTTCTAGAAGCCATGTCTTAGTTAAAAAGGGTGTACCTATCCAACCTATACTATCACCACTTATAAATTCCTAGTTAAACTAGTTGAATTAGATAGTTCATGTGGAGCTAATATTTATCATATACATGCTTATTTGACTAAGAATTATAGTTTTCACATTTGTGCATGGATCAATAAGATCCATATTTCCATGAACCTAAAAAATAAGAAACTATAATTTAATTTCAGGTTTAGATTTAAAGTTATAAAAATAATAGCATACTTACATATGTAATCACCTAAAAGTGGTAAATGGGTGATAAGAGTGTCGTTTGAGTCAACCTATCCCTGAGCTATACATAGACTCATTCTAGAGCCTTAGACTTACATTTCCAATCATTTAAAATTCTATAGTTACCTATAGCTAGTCAAGTCATAATCCTAGAACTATCAACCTTGACTCCGATATAAATTTCTTAACAATATATAGAGAGGATAGTAGTGCCAAATTTGGGACACTACATCCACATGCTACTAGTGTCCCCAACTAAGATCTACTATCCTTAGCCCCAACTCTTCCCACTGGATATTTTTTCCAATGTGTGCCCCTCCTAAGGTTGGCCTAAGCTCATTTTATTATCTACAATAGCAACATAACTATATAAATATAAGTCTAATACACCTCTATTAATTATATGTAAAAGAGATGCAAAGTATATTCAAATCAAAGACAAAGTTGTGCAAAATCAATGTATGTTATCCCTATTCTTCACTAATTTTTACATACTACCATCTAATTTAGGCCTATGTTGAGGTTTCAAAAATTTTAAAGCTCAAACACATTAAAGGAATCCAATGACACTGTCATTCTATCATTCACATGGACATACATCAAGCACTATAAGTGAGAACTAAATTTTACTTGATCCCTATTCTAGGTATTTATATGTAGTCAACTCTATACATAATGGGGTGTTGAGGATTTCTAGTCCATCCTAATAAAACACACTAAATTCTTGTTCATATCATACTTGCAAAGATAACTAGGTTTTTCACATCAAATCAAGCTTCACAGGTATAATATATAGATACAATTTATATTCATGGAGGAACATAACATACATACATAGGCATAGGTGCTCCTTGAAAATAGGAACAATCCTACAAAGGGGACATTAGAGCCACATTTGGGACTCTAAACATAGATGGTGCTACTATCAAAATTGGGTCCTAATGTCTACTAAAAAAATGAATATGAGAATCCTAATGATGACATAGACTAATACTTAGATCTCAAATTCTAAAACCTAGATCATTCACGATAATCATTTTTCAACTAAGTCTATATTTACCCCTATTTGTTATTAGTTCTATAAAGTCAAAGGTCATAACAAATCAGTAGGTTAATTATTTAAATTTATTTAACTAATTTAGGCATCTCATCCCTTTAACCAAATTAAGGAATTACACTTGTAAAACCTTAAAAGGTTAAATCATTTGATGAACCCATCTTACTTCAAATATTGATGAAAACCCTATCTTGCATTAGTTCCTATTTTTGTGCAATAAATTTAGGGCTAAATAGTTCTAATTTTATTTAGAAAACCTATTTAAATTTAATTTAATTTATATTAGGGTTTCAATTAATTTTATGTCTAATTTAAATTGTTTTAATGAAACCCTAGATTCAAAAACCCTAACCCCAGACACATAATTTATATCCTTTTATATTTATACTTAGATTTTTTTTCCAAAACTCAAATTTTAGAGTCACATATCTTATAATTCATATCATCATGATTATAATTTTGTGATAAATAAATTACTTTTTATTGTAAAGTTTCATACTTTCATTTGTATGCTTATTCCCTTTAATTCGGAATGATCTAAGAAAAGACATCAGTACATGTATAGATGATGCTTACTATCAAATACAATATTCATCATATTCCATAGCATGTTATATTTCCTCTATGTGAAAAATAATTAAGACATTATTATTTAATCACATAGATATATTCATACATTATGTTTCAAATCAACTAAAATATCTTCCATGTCACATTCATTCCATAACATGTTATCTTACTCTATGTGAAAAATAGTCAAGATATTATTCTTTGATCACATAGACATATAAATACATTATGTTTGAAATTAACAAAAATATATTTCATGTTGAAATATTTATTTTGTATGTTATCTTTCTCCTATATGGAATTCTATTAACAAGCAAACCCATACACACACATATGATTCAACACATAAACTAACCACTATGTTTCAAGTTTCAATGTCATATATTATACACATGAAAGAATCATCTTATCCTTCTCATCTACATGAGGTTGATAGATAATTTCTCTCTAACTAGGTCCATACTATCATTCCTCCATGAGATGACATAGCCTTTAAAATTATCACTAATCCCCCTTCTCAGCCTATTCACACTGCTTCCCTATAGGTTATTTTCCTACATGTTCAAATAGAAATAATTAACGTCTCCAATTGTGAGACTCTACATGATAAAATTTTTAGTATGACCAAGATAATTCCAAGATTACAAAATTAGGATCAACTACTACATCAAAAGATTACAACATTGAAAAATCAATTTACAAGACAAAGGCTTCTAGGGCACAATAGTGTAAATCATGTTTACACATCTTCAACTAGTTAATTTATGACAAAAAATGTTACATATCAAAACATGACATAATAAAAAAGTACATCTAAAACTAGTGATTCAAAAAGCATGCAAAGATTAAATAAGATTTTTAGTTAAATACTTATTGACATGATTAAAGCTAAGTTAATCAACCTACCTCCTTTGCACCCAATGAAGAGATCCAAATATTTTTGTGCATATCAAAATATGTGAGCACCACACATATTCCTATTTAGCGTTGAAAAAGAAAAGAAAAGAAATAATGGATACATATGACACATATAGTGACGCATTATCCATACAACATACAATGACACATATACAATTTTAAAAAGGGTCACACATTCAAATGGTACAAAAATGGTTATCAAAGCATAAATCAGAACAACAAAAGGTTCCAAAAGCACAATCAAATAAATAAATAGTATAAAAAACACAAATAAATCAAGCAAATATACCTTTGCAAAAAGAGGTCAAAAATTTAATATGGTATAGATTTAGTCAAAAGTATCTACAACAATATGATTATCTTGGTCAAGGTTTGGGCAACCAGGCCCAAGACATAACTACTCCTACTCTAGTAGTTGATAATTTTGGTCAATAAGGGTAGGGGTTTATTTAATTTCATAAGGCATAATAGTCGCAGATCCATTTTATCAAGGCAAAACATCTAGATACACATGAAATGTTATAGAAAGAGCTATATCCTAAGTTATAAACTTGAAATCATGTTCAACCAAAAAATATTCTAAAAATAAGTTTTATATAAAAGGAGCCTCCAAAACACATTATATATACAATAAGAATAGTTTCAAAGGGAAAAATCAAAATCAATATGCCAAAGCACAATTTAGAAAGTTCAAATCCATAATATGAGGCAGTTCCCTCCATCACACAAGGTTATTATGAATGTGATGTGAAATAATATTATGATTCTGATGATAAATAATACTCATATTTATACTACAACATAGAAATCATACCACATGATAAATTACCATTCCTATTTTTTCAATGGGACATGGTGATAGTGAGTCTCTCATGAGACTCATTGGTTAGTATGGTTCCTGCTATTGTACATACTCTCTCTCTCTCTCTCTCTCTCTCTCTCTCTCTCTCTCTCTCTCTCTCTCTCTCTCTCTCTCTCTCTCTCTCTCTCTCTCTCTCTCTCTCTCTCTCTCTCTCTCTCCTTGTATATAGTCTTTTTTGATATGATTGTATATATATTATACTCATAAAACACAAAAATAATATAATAAATCAAAATATAAAAACATTCAAATATTTCAGAAAAAACAATTTTTTTTAATAGATTGTATGCATTGCTTTGTTTAAATTTCTACTAATTGCCAAATATTGCATATTACTAGATATCTTAGTATAGTCTATTTTATAATACACATATGATTCACTAATTTTTGTTGAGCACTTTTGGATTCCATATAGGACTCTAGTCTAATATATTGATTCATACCAACTATCATCTACCCATTGGGGGTATTGACACCAATCTAAATTTATACATTACTAAATCTTCTCACATTTGGGTCATCTCCTACACAGTTACTATAACCATGTTTTATCTTTTTCATACTATATATTCTAGCTATAAATTGATTCATAAGGACTATTTTGTATAGTTTGGGCTTATCAATAATCCAAACTTTTGAAAAATATCAGAAATAAATTAGACTATATCCATATTAAATTAGATTGTATCGAGATTACATTGGACTTATTACAAATAACTCATATCTTTCTAATGTATTTGTGATATGTCCAAATTATTTAGAATTATCATAAATAATTTATTTATTAGTAGTTGAAAACTATCATAAATAAATTTGACTTCATCAAGAATTACTTGGAATTATAAAAAATAAATCACATCTATATTATATATTTGTAATAAGTCCAAATGATGCAACCATTAAAACTAGTTCATAGAACATGGATTTATAGTTATTATAAGAATTGGTGGTATATTTATCAAGGAAAAACAATTCATACATCAATTGTGTGCTTGGCCAATATGTGATTTAGAACACCTAGGATGATTGGGATCCCACATGTCATTAGTTTATTAGATCATGAACTATTTTTTTAATTTGATTCAAGTGACATCCTAAAAACCATCAATGTTTATCTCATATTATCTCACACAATCTCAGGTTCCATGTGAAAATCCAAATAACCTTTTTCAATATGCAAATGCCAAAGAACAAATCATGATGTGTAAGTGGGACATTTCGAGGCATAAACCTTGAATACCTTTTCGCATACACAAGAATACCAAATTGTATTTTTCAAAACACAAAAGCCAAAGTGTACTAAATTCTTAGATTTGCAAATTACAAAGACCTTTTGTCAAAAACCATTTTCAAGTATGCAAAAATGTGAAGTGGATATTCTAACAATTAAATGCTATTAAATAGATGCACATTTACCAAAATACTAAATTATCATAGTAAAAAATATAAAACTCAAATGTCAAAGTGTATTTTCCAAGACCTAAAATACAAAGTGCCACTAGAAATAAATATAAATAAATAAAAAATTATACATTATAAAAAAATGGAATAAATTTTGGAAAAAAAAAAATTCATATTTATCATTCCAAAATTATGGAAACACCATTTAAAATTTCCTAATCCTTTTATCACTATTTTTTTTAGTGTCTAGTGGGAGAATGCATTCTAATAGTTAGTTATAATGCCTTTCGAAAAATCACTAAGAACAAGTGTATGACCTCTCCAATTATTATTTGGTTTCAAACCATAGATGATACTATCTATGAGTATGGATGGTAAAGATGTGTCAGTTGGGTTTTGCTCCCATTTCTTGTCCAAGCACCCTGAATAAATTTATGCTTCTTCTACATCTTTTTTTCCTGCATGAATTGGGATGAACCAAGCTACATTGACCATTCATTCTATATCCCCATTTGTTTATTGTATCTAAATATTGATTTTTATCTCTAGAAAACCATATTGTGTAGTCCACTCTTATAGAATTCTCAAGTCTAAAAAATAACATATCTCTAATTTGCACATCTTGAGTTGGATCAAATGTAATTCTTGTTCTTTTTCTTCTTAAACCAACATATGTATCTATAGATGCCACTCAAAATTCAAGAAAAATATCATGAAATATTTTTTTTTGATCTCTATGCAAGGGTATGTTGTGATGAGTTATAGGCCAAATATCTCTTCTGCACTCAACTTAAAAAGGGAACATGTCTTCTTTCATTTATTATGGATGTTTTGGAAGTAATATGCTATATCCTTCCACTTACTATTTCTGGTCAAACTAAATTCATTGAATTGTTGTATATACTTATTCAAGTTATATTTAATTTATTTTTCACTCTTTTTTCTACTTTTATCTGAGTCTTTAACAAAACTAGAATCTTGAGACATTTCTCTATTTTTCATGTCTTTAAAATTTACTTTTGTCAAATTACCTTTCAGAACATTTGGCTCACCATTTTATTTTGTTCCCCATAATGTAATCGAGGGCGGGGGGGGGGGGAGAATTTATATCTCTTATAGATATTTTTAAACACATAATGGGTTGACCTTGATCAATGCATAGAAGAAAGTATTGACTTTTGTCAAGCCTACTATTTCATTTCCTCCCTTCAGTTGGTAACTATTAACATACTCTTTGAAATCCATTACCTCTTCAATCAAATATGGCATGAAGTTTCTTATATTTTCACACATCATATAAATTTCCATCATCTATGCCACACTCCATACAACTTTCCTCTTTATACATTCAAATAGGTTTCTAAATTTGTCATTGATGTCATCATGAGTATTTCCTATAGGTAGAAATCCAACCTTGACATCAAGGAAAACACCTGTGTAGACAAGGAAAGATAAATATTATAACACATACCTATATAAAAAGACATGATTTGATGAATTTATAAATGTAACATTAGCTCCATATAAGGTTCAATAATTTTTAAATATAATTATGGATTGAAGTACCTATTCCTATTGTCCCCAAAATAGTTATCTAGTTGAAGGTATAGCCTAGAAAGAAGTTTCTTAAAGGCACCAATTTTTTATGCTTCTCTATATTTCTTGCATTTATGGTAGTAATTATTAAACAATAGTGCATCATACAATGGATATTTTGAAGATATAGATTTATATAGTTAAGATCCATAAGTATCTAGCATAATTATTTCCATATCCCTAAAGCACTTGTTTAATGAGGTGATAGTAAAGTTAGACCCTCCAAGAATCTTATAGTAAAAAAATAACCATATCCTCCTATACCATGACCATGTGTTATAATCCCTTCCATTGAAAAATATAATATTCTATCAGTAACTACTTTACTTTTTATCACTGTCCTCGACACAAATGTTTTTTGACATTCCACCTTGTCATTAATGACAATGAGGCATTCTTCAAGGTATTGTTCTAACATTCATTTATGTGTGTGATACATTTGTCTTGAAGAAAGTATTTTATTTAAGTGCATCATGAATTCATGATTCATATGCTCTTCTTGATCTCTAAAGTGGCACCCAAAGCATTTTTATTGAGTCAACAAGATGCATGTTTTCCACCTAGTGAAGTCTTCAGATGTGGAAATGGTCACATCATGAATATTAGCTCTCCATATGTTATTGAATTTTGGCTGGGATATTGGCTCATAATCTATATCTTCTAGTTGTACATTGATGTGGCACCTCATAAGTTCTTGAGAGAAAGATGCTGGAAGATGTTAAACATTTTCTTGTGAGTTGTATATGTCTACTTGGCAAGTTATTCATGGAGAAATATTTATAAAATCATCCACCAATTGGTCCAAAAAATCTTTAGTTTCCATTATCTTATTTTGTTGCTTCTATAAAAATCTCCCTACATGGAATGCATTTCATTCCTTATTTTTGTGATAATTTTGAATGTCAAAAAATTTACTTCTCTTCAATCCATATATTTTAAGTCAAGATTCCAAATAGATTTTTGTACCTTAAAAATCAATGCTAGATTTGTTTTTATTTTTATTAAACAAAATGACAGAAAGGATATCCAAGACGTGTTGCCTCTTATATGTTATGGTGGAATAAAGTAACTTCATCTTTGTAAATTTTAGAATCTAAAATGATAATCTTGACTGAAACATTTTTTGGTGTAACATTTATCTTCATATATTATCGTGATCTAACTATCTATATTTTAGTCAAACTCCACTTGGCTAAGTGAATTGTTTGGCTACCTTATTTTTTGGCCCAAATATTTGTATAAATGAGCTATTTTTTTGGATGCCTTTGTGCTAAAAATGTCAGGAAAGTAGTGTCTTCATTAACCACTACATCTCAAATGTTTCCAATTTCTTTCTCCTTTGGTATTATTTATGGTAAATTGATTGCTCTACAAGTCTCAATGTCCACTATTTTTTTGGAAGGCCATTTAACGATAGATGTTTTAGTTACCTCTATGATACAAGTCTCATAATGTTGTATAACATGCCTTATGTAAATTCCCATTCATTTTCTAACATTGGGAAAGGAATGTAACCAAAAATATCCCCTAGTTGTGTACATTAAACATAACCAAAATAGTTTTTTTCATCATTTGCAAGAGCTGTACATTTGTGAAACAAATGTACCCTCTTCCCAAAATTTCTTTTGGTTAGGTTTTAAAATTTGGTAGGATCATTGATATATCAAATAAATGAATCTAAGCAAGGGTTTTGTTGTTGCAATGGTTGTATATGTAGAATTAGACACAAATTATTCCAACTTTGTTCCATGTCATTATTTATATAAAATTTGTTTGTGATGTGTTTCATCATTCTTATGTTCCATTTAGTAAAATTATAAACTACATCCCCCAAATTATCCACAAAAGCTATAGGAAAAAGAAGCAGTAGAGTCAGATTAAAATATTTAGTCCAATAGGTATTTTCTCACTATGGCATATGAAATTGAGATTTATGGGTTCTAGAGATTCAAAATCTAGGCCTACCACTTTTTGTATTCTTCGTTCACCAATGATATTACAATTATTTAGGAGAGAAACATAGTCTCCACATTAGAAATATAGTGATGTATGATTTTTTAGCTTGGAAATTTGTAAATACAAGAGAAGAGTTGTTAATTAGGTTATTTATAAAATCATTCCAATTTATACCTGTATGTGAGAGATAAAGCTACATTTTTCCCAGAATATAAACATGGAGATGTTTTAAAAACCTAAAACTATTAAAAAGGTAATGCATAATTTTTTTAACGACATAATTTATGTTAATAAAAAAATACTTTTATTATCATATACTGCATACTTCAAATCATTCTTCATCAAGGAATTGAGCTATATCACCAGGAGCTTGAGGAGGAGGTGTAAGAATTAAGTGTAGAAATTGAGAAACTAAATTTCATGCAATGATCTAGACAACTGAACATTGATAGGCTAAAATATTTTTAATTGGATCAATCGTTGTAAAATTGACTTTATATATAAGGCATACATTGCATAATTTTGTAAAAGTCAATTAATCTATTTATAACCAAATTATACCCTTGAGATGTACTTTTCTTCTGAATACAAACATGTCTTGGCATCTTCTAGTTGAACCTTGAGATCATTGATAACTTTATCATCCTTTTTGGCATCTTTATTAAAAATACATATATGCTCTTCAAGTGCCTTGATCATATCCTTCCACTGTTGATTCTATTTCTTCAACTATTTATCCATCTTTGTACCTATTCAAAATCTCTTTCAAGATGTTAAACTTCCTCCAAAGGACCCACTCTGATACTAATTATTATAGGTACAATCACTGAGATAGGGGTGAATCAGTGAGCCCAAATAATCCAACTTCAATTTCCAAACCCTTTTAAACTCTTAATCAATTACCATAAACATTCATGAAGCATACACATCATTCATAGAAATGAACAAGAGAGGCAATGCAAGATCAAGCACATAAAGTTAGCTATATGTGGGAAACCCTATTGGGGAATAAAACCCATTAGAATCTACAATTTGACTATTGTCCTATAATAATAAAAACCAATCTAGATCAGTTTTAATTGATCAAGGAGCTACCATCCCTTATTTAGTGAGACTACAATTCCACAAGGTGATATTACAACTGTCTAGATATATAACCACAACAGCTAGACTTTTAGCAAGTTTCACCTTGCAAAGAGGCAAAAACCACCTCAGCACACCTATGAATAACTACACCTTTGAACTAATGTCTTCAACAATAGATGATGAAACTATGATTATTACTCTTCTCCTTCAACAAAAACTCTATCACCCAACACACCCTATTGGTCAAAGTATATTACATACTTAAACCAACACACAAAGATAAATTAAGAAACATTAAATATCCCAAATAAACCCACTCCTCAACTCTTCACACTCAATACATCCAAAACCACCTTTTGTATCAATCTTCAATCCTCATAAACAAATTTGTCACCACAACATGACCAAATGGTCATAAACATAGTCTACACACTGATTTGTGTCTTAGATAAACCACCAAGCTCACTCAGACATTAGCAATCCTTCACTCACACATAAGGCATCAAAACCATCATTTTGGATGAGCCTATAACTCTTCATTCATCCTCAACCTAAAATATCACTATTTTGACATCAAATGATCATAGTCACCTTTGCTCACCTCTGTGTATGATCAATCAACTCTAGTAGAGACCCTATACACATGAACACTAGGAATGAATATAAAATTAAATTCTTAATATTTTTTCATATTTAATATGGATTTGTCCCACCTCTAAATTATATATAGATCATTTTCATGGAGTCTAGATCAACTTTAAATAGCTAATTCATCATGAGACATCTAAACAACATCAAAATGAGTTAAAATATCCTTATCAAGTCACTTGTAGAATACATTTAAACACACATTCAACTTTAGAGATCAATATATTTTACTATACAAACATTCAAATCATATAAGTAGGTTCATTAGAAGCTCCATGGATCCCTCTACAACTTTATTTTTTAATCCATCAAGAAACTCATCATAGATCAAAAGTTATGTATGAAATATAGATCACTCATTTTTCCCTTTATAAATTTGAATATTCAAATTCAAACTAGAGACTAATGTGATCACAACCATATGACCAAATCCCCTAGACTCATCCATATGTTGAAATGGTGACATAAACAAATTGCCTACTCATATGTCTTACTACTAGACCAAAATTTCTAGATAAAAACAATGATCAACTAGATGAAGTCCACTCACTTCCATACTCATTCTAAGAACCCTTAACACTCCATAGGGTCTCTGAAACATGTCCATACCAATAATATGATCTATTAAATACCTCCCTTATTCAAACACTGAAGAACCATGCAATAATATTAAGGATCATTGAAGCACACTTTGTCATTGTCATTCTAGCACACATGACACCTCATCAACATCTTTGGTCACCTTGGAGACATCATCGACAAACATCTAATAATTTCTCTATCATTTGTAATTAGGATAAAATTATTACTAAAATTATTATAAGGAGACAAAGAATTCAAGAGTTTGTTTGTAGTGTTTTCTTGGTATTTGTTTTTGCAAGGGAACTTTCTTTTCTACCCTACCTTACTCCCTCTTTTTGAAAAAATTTAACATGAATCACTTTAGATTAATGCTCATTGTGTATATCCATTTGACTTTTTAAGAGTTTGGGATTATATTGGTAAATACAAATTAATTCACATGATAATAAATTCAAGTAGATTATATCACTACCATATTCTTGTTGTCCCTATAGCAGGGTCTACTTACAGACTAGAACGTGGTAAGTTGTAACCACATAATCTCTCTAGCAAAACTCAGTGAAGCCCCAAGGTATCACTACCATATTCCTATTATCCCTATAATATGATAAATGTTATTATATTGTTTGCATTACATCCTTGACATAGACACACATCAATAGTCTAGAAGGACCTGAGGATGAATCTAAATATTCTCAACCTACTATTTCTTGTCATGCAGTTTTAGGTATTACTACCTTTCCAAACATTTTTTTGTCAATTTCCTCAAAAAATAGAATTTGATTATATTTATATACTTTGGGAGTACACATAAATTGATCAATAGTAAGTTGGATACTCAATCAAACTATTTCATTTACCCAACTCCAAAATTTGAAATCCTAATTACAAGTGGGGGTATAGTTAATTGTTCTAGTAAATGACATAGTATAAAGCTATGGAAGACTACCTATTATATTATCTTATGTTTTCTATTATCATGGATAGGACTAATATTTTTTTGGATTATAATGGCTCACCAGTTTATGCATAATTAAGGTGAATTGTGAGTAACTATTCATGCTCATTCATTTAGAAGGAAGGACATTTGAGCTACATGGTTTATTGGCTAAATTTATGCAATTAATTAGTTTTCACTAGATGATGAAGATGATAAAAATAGATGCAAATTAATTATTATGTGACTATTTTTCATAGAATTTAAACCAAACAAGGAGTCTACATATATTGAATTACAATTGGTGGAGTCTACCCATTTTTGTCCTATACACCTACTTGACTGCTTCAGCCTCTTTTCCTTTTTAAATGTGCTTTACAGTAGGGCTCACTGCTATCAGATTAACCATGAGATTAGATATTTGCATAGAAGATTCAAAAAATATATGTATGTAGAAATGAAATCATAGATAAATTTCAAAGGAGGAATAAGATTATCTTCACATGGTAATATTGTAAAATTAACCTGCTTACATAACATCACATTAACTTGTCTAACCTTCTAAAAGGGAAAAATGTGGTACATACAGGAAAAAGTAGGGAAACATGAGGAAGCCTGTAATTTTAATAATTAAATAATTACAATAAAAATATAATTAGCCTATGTGACCTTTTTAGAACTAACCTAAGGAAGATTAATTGACATAGAATGGCTGTAAGGCCATGTAGGCAAAACACAATGAGAAAAATCACTACACCAACACCCCTCTTAAGTGTAGCTTAGGCGAGATGATAATTTGGTCTTGGCATTGAAAGTTTGATGAGGTAACCAAGTAAATAGTGAGGAACCTCCATAAGATAAAGAAGAAGGTGGAGCAGCCCTAACCCCAATGAGAGTTCACATATGAAGAGATTTACTCTTTATGAAGGGATTAGTCAAAATATCTATGATCTGCATTGATGTTGGATAGTACCAAAGGTCAATGACTTGTTTATTGATAATCTCCTTGATAAAATACAAGTGAATCTCTATGTGTTTTGTCCTTTGATAGAGAACTAGATTACTGTAAATTTGGATAGTGCTTTGGTTATCATAGTAGATAATTGTTAGCTTATAAAACTAGATTTCAAACTTAGTGAGAATCCCCTGAAGCTATATTAACTTAGTGGTGGTATTGATAGCCCCTTTATATTTTAATTCTGTAGATGATAAAATAATTACATGCTACTTCTTGCTTTACCAACTTTTTGGACTTGAACCAAGTGAGAAACTATAGCCTAAAGTGAACTTTTGACTCTAAATATATCCATCCCAATCTAAATCTATGTATCTAATCAAATCAACTTCTATTCCTAATTTGTAGTGTATCCCATAGTTGTGTGAACTTTGAATGTAATGTAGAATCTGCTTAGCTACTTTCCAATGCAATTCATGTGGCCCCTGCATAAACTGGGAGACCATGCCAACTACATAGGATATGTTAGGTCTAGTGTGTGTGAGATAGATATGACTTCCCACAAGTTACCGATATGGAGTTGAATCAACAAATGGTGTAGGATAATCAACCTCAAGCTTCACACCAGACAAGAAGGGAGTAAGAGTGGGCTTATAATCAACCATGTTAAAACTCATAAGCAAGTCAAGAGAATACTTGAATTATGATAAAGTTATCCTAGAATATGACTAAATGATTTCAATTATAAGAAATTAATGCAACAATCCCATATCTATCATTGAAAATATATCTAAATGTGCAATTTTCACTACTGATATAGATGATTGTGAGCTCCCTATAATTAATAAGTCATCCACATAGATAACTAAGATCAAGAAAGAATCATCCTAATGTAAGATGTAAATATTAAGATCTGAGTGGCATCTGGTGAACTTGACTATGAGGAGAAAGGATTCCATCTTGGCATACCATTCCTAAGGGGCCTGTTTGAGTTCGTAGATAGATTTCTTAAGTTTGTAGATGAAGGAAAAATCTTCCACAAAGCCTTGTTGTTTATTCATTTAGATATATTCTTTGAGGTCACCAAGTAAAAATACACTCTTGATGTCCATTTGGTGAACATCCCACTGATGTGTAGCTACGATGGCTAGAGTGAGTCTAATACATGTCATCTTGACTACAAGAGTAAATGTCTCAGTGTAGTCTATGTCAGGCACCTAAGAAAACCCCTTTAAACTAGATGATAATTTTACTTATAAATATACCCATTTTTATCATACTTAGTTTGATAAACCCATTTTCAATAGACCAATTTTCTTCCTTTAGGAAAAGGGACCAAGTCCCATGCTTTGTTCCTGATTAAGGAACTATACTCCTCATGCATAGTAAAATATCATTCTAGAATACCAAATGCCTCATGAAAGGTTTACAGATTTGAGGCAATAGCTAGATAGGCATGTGAAGTCCCCTAAAATTGTGAATGTGTTTATCTTATATTTGATGGATTTTCAACCCATTTCTCAACACTTTGAAGTGTTTGTCTGGCCCAAGTGAGACCAAAATTATATGAGATTGGTGAATCAGGAGGTGAGTCATCATAATATAAAGTGTGAGTTTGATATGGAGAAGGAGAATCCTCATCACTAATCTCATCCTTTGAAATTGAAGAAGAAGAAGAGACATCTTGATTATCAAGAGGATTTTAAGGTGGATCCAAGTCACCTTCTGAGGTGGAATCAATGTCTAGTGAGACTTTTGAAGAGTTTGGAGTGCCATTAATGAGTTTAAGTGGGCTCTCATGAAAACTGACACTTATTTATATGAAAAATTCATGAGTTTTAAGATGTAAGAGCTTTTATTGCTTAGTACCCTTTGCATACCCCACAAAGATACAAGACTGACTTTGAGGGTCTATTGCCTTGCATTTCTTCTTGGGAATATAGTCTATTACTGGTAATATAAACACTCAAAAGTGATCCATTGTGATCTTGTGAACATCCCAATATTCAAAAGGAATGATTCCTTTCAAGGCTTTATATGGAATATGGTTTTGAATATAGAACATATAATTGTTTTCTTCAGCTCAAAACTAAAGAGCAAGAAACTTTGATTAAAGTATGTAGTTGGCCATTTCCTTCAAGTTATGGTTCTTACATTCAGCTACACCATTATATTCAAGACTATATGGAACTACATGTTGTATTTGAATCCCATATAATGTGAAAAATTTCTCAAATCTATTGTTGACATACTTCCCACCATTATCAGTGCTTAAAATTTTGATGGAATAGTCTGACTACTTCTCCACAAGTGACTTGAAGTTCTTAAAGTGATCAAAGACCTCAGACTTATTTTTGAGAAAAACTACCTAGGTGTACCTTGAAAAGTCATTTATTAATGTGATCATGTATTTAGTCCTATTGAATGAAGGTTTTGGAAATGGACCTGCTATGTCATTATGGATAATTTCTAGCTTCTATTCAGCTCTCCTTTCTTTGGTCTTATCATATTTCTCTTATGGATGCTTGCTAAGAATGCAACCATTGCATAAGCCATATGAGAATTTGACTTTAGTTAGCCTTGAAACCATGCCTTGAAGACTAAGTTTCTCTAAGTAGCAATAGTTTAAATGGCCAAACCATTCATACCATAGTTTTCTCACTCTATCTACATGAGTAAGCATTGTAGTCAAGGGCTAATCTTAGGTAAATTGTGAGAAGGTATGCAGCCTAGACTAATGATTGGCCTTTCCATAAGCCACTATTGTGTAACTATAGATCTCCTTGATAAGGACTAAATTAGCTGTGAACTCAACTAACTTCCTTGCACCTATGTGAGTGATTTGGTATACTGACAAAAGATTGGTGGATACTGAAAAAACACACAAAACATCATTGAAGGTCTCATCACTTACTTTAATTTATCATTTACCACTAAATTTTATCAAAGTGTCATCACCCATGAGAATTGAAGACATAGAACCTGGCTCTATTTTTGAAAATAGATCCTCTAAGGAGGCCATGTGATAGGAAGCATCCAAGTCAAAACCCCAAGTCAAAGGCTGAGAAGCTAATATAACAAGTGCCTTACCCTTGTTTTTACCCTTTTTGTTGTCTTTATCCTTTGTAGAATCTTGTGTTGATATGTTTTGAGTTGAGGATTTAGGAACACTAATATTATTCTTCTTATGCATCTTAATCAAGGTGCCAATCTTTTTTTTTCATGCACCGATATTCATCATGCCCAAGTTTCTTACAAACATTGTACTTGAATTTATCCTTCTTAGGATTCCCACTTAAGGAGGACTTATTTGACAACACTTTATGCTTGGCATCTAGTTTTTGATTCTTGTTATGCTCATGATTTGGTTTATATTATTTTTCTCCTATTTGTCATTGCCAAATGGCTTTTTCTTGTCTTGATTGACAATCAAGGCATGTGATTTTGAAGACTTCAGTAACCCATTTGAACCAACTTATCTTACTCCTGAGTTAGATTGATAACAAACTCATCAAATGAAGGAATTTTACAAGTGGATCAAATTACATGTTTGGTAACATGAAATGTAGAGATGAAAATTGAATAGTCATGACCCAATTTTACAAGAATGGATAGAATCAAATGGTCATCTATTTTATGAATGCCACATTGTTTCAAATGTAGTCTTAGTGATTTAAACTTTGTAAAGAAGTCTTATAGGTCTCATAGTCACTTGGGCTCAATGTGATGAGCTCATTCTCTAGTTCATGACCCCTCATGATGTTCTACACTCTGAAAAGCTTGTCTAGCATGGTCCAAACTTTCTTGGGAGTTTTTGTAGATTCAACATGGAATAGGAGATCAGGAGACATTGGTAGGAATAACAACCCATATGCCTTGTCACATTTGTTGTACCACTTAACTTTTTTTAAATTTGTAGCTAGCACTATTTCCTCACCCATAGTGATCTGATACAGTCCTTTACCTCTCAAGATGAGCTATAGTTTGGAATTCCATTTGAGATAATTAAATGGTGTGAGTGGTTCAATTTTTAGATCTATTAGTGTAGATTAGATTGATAAAATTTAAAAAATTGAGATGAAAGTAAAGAATAGATTAAACACAGTATAAGTACCCCTTTAAACTATTAATAAAATCCCCCCTTAAGTTACAATGCAACACATGCTTAATATTAGACATTAGGCACCACCAAGAATGTGCCTATGAAAAATTAGTGTGAGAGAGTATGAGAGGGACATCAGGGAAAACCAATAATATATCCAAGAATAAAGATACAAAAGGTTTAAACTGAGTTTTAAGCCATTAAACCATGAAAAAATGGATGTTAGAAAGGTTCTAAAAAATATCACCAGTGCGTAAATATTAGAAAAATATGCATTTTCAAAAAAATTAGCACCCAATATGGAGCTACAGATTGAAATTTATGTAGCTTACAAGTTCTCAGTCCCACATGTTCTTGGACCCTTTCTAGAAATATATATATTTTTCAAATCTTCCCAAAAAAAGATAGAAATGGAAAAAAATGGAAGTAATGCTATCCCTCAAATTTGAGCAATAAATACCCTCTGAAAGTCTGACTAGGTCTACGAGGAGTAATCCAAAGTTTTGAGACTACTTTGTTGATGTAAGTCATCAGCCTTCGAGAACTTGAGTAAAAGGTGTCCTGTAACCTTGAGTCAATCTATGAAGAGTAATCCAAGTTCTCTAAACTACTTTAATTTCATAAGTAATCCACCTTCAAAAACCCAAGTTGGTCTAAGCTGAGTAATTTAGGTTTTTTGGACTGCTTTACTCCCAGAAGTAGTTGGCCTTCGAGACCTGATTAAAATAGTAAAGTCACTTTCAAAACCCAAGTTTGTCTTGAAGGAGTAATTGATATTTATTGGAATATTTTACTTCCAGAAGTAGTCAACATTTTAAAACCTAAGTAGAGCAGTAAAGTCACATTGAAAACCTGAGTTTGTCTCATAAGAGTAATTTAGGTTTTTGGACCTACTTTTCTTAACTTCATATATTTGAAATTAAATCAAATCCACAACTTCAAGTTGGTTTGGGAAGAGTAATTTGGGTTTTTGGACCTACTTGACTTAACTTCACATATTTGTAATTAAAGTAACTCCACAACCCTGATTTGGATAATAGACTCTCCAAAGCATGCAACTTGAAGTAGCACAGAGGTCTGATGGCATGAAAATCAAAATAAGCCAAAAATGTCCAAAAAACTTTATAAATGAAATTTTTTAAAGATATCCAATTGAGATTTCAACCCAAGGAAGAAAAACAAGAAGGTGTTTCTGTACAACAACACAGGAAGTATGGATTTTTGCTGAAAATGAAAAATTGGGCTTTCAGATGCCAAAAAGAAGGAAATTTTGATTGTTCCTGAACTAGATTGAGTTTACAATTGATCCTAAGGTTTTGTCACCTTATAAAACCAATGGCGTAGTCAATTTTGAGATCAGAAGCTCTAGTATAAAGTTATGCATAGATTCTCCAAGGAATCCCACCAAACCCTTCTTTTTTGCTAGAATAACGAATGTAGTAAGATTTCACCACAAATATTGTTGCAATATTGGAAAAAATGTCTCTAATATCATGTCATATTGGCCGTGATATTAGATCCTTTTATAGAAGATTGAATAAATCCATATATGTAGTAATGAAATCGTAGATAAATTACAAAGGAGGAAGAAGCTTATCTTCCCACAGTAATATTATAAAAATGCTGTACTTGTATAAAATTGCATTAACCTATCTAACCTTAAAAAAAGGAAAAGTAGGGTACATATAAGGAAAATTAGGGTAACATGAGGAAGCCTCTAATTTTCCTAATTAGATAATTACATTAAAAATATAATTAGCCTATGTGACACTTTTATATCTAACCTAAGGAAGCTTAATTGATATTTAATGGCCATAAGGTCATGTAGGTTAAACCCAGTGAGAAAAATCACTACACCAACAAATTCCACCTAGGTAAACGTAGGGCCTTCTTGAGCTTGACACACATTCTTAAAAATTGTACCATTTTTTACTAAAAATTGATTGAAGTGTATACAGGCAAAGTATTTCAAAATATATTTATTGTATTTTGTTATAAAATTTTAGTGTTACAATTTTAAAACCATGTTTTTCCAAAAAATAGACATGTTAATTCTCCTTCAGCAGAAGGATCGTTGACATCATAGTTGGGCACGCTTTAATAGGGCAAAAAATATTACAATAATCTAGGTAGACCATCTGAATCTTAATGATTTAATAACATATTAAGGTGTTAAACAATGAATAAAAGGGCCAAAAAAACCAAAAATAAATAAAACATGTTAGATAGAGTAAAACAATATATTGAACACTATTAAGTTTCTATATGTAAAAATAAGGATTTATGTACATTTTAGATAGAGTAAAAAAATATATTGAGCATTATTAATATTAAATACCTAAAAATAAGTATTTATAGAGATGATAGGAATAAATATGGTCAAAATTTTAGACACTCTACAACCTGTTCTATTTTGATATGTCAGTGCTCTATAGTTTATGTTTAATAACACTAAGAATGTGTATGGTCAGACATGTTCGATAGTTTTTATTCCTCTTAAAATGTGTGAAAATTATACATAACCTATTTTGCAAAGTAAATTTAAATTTCATATTTATTGGGGATTCCCACCTATTTTGTAATTCAAGTGCACCTTTAGTAGGCAGGTCAAATTGAAGGTGAGTGATATATTTAATATATTAAAATGATATTTATATATATTAAAATTATATTCATATATATTATATTAAAATATATAATATTTATTTAAAATATATATTATATAATGTAATATAATATTTAAATATTATATTTTATATTATATATTTTATTATTGTTATATAATATATATGTTAATATAGTTTATAAATCAAATTATAATTATATATTATATATTTTAGTATAGGAGGAAGGTCCTAGTCGCTATGCACCCTAACTTTGGACATCAAATTAAGGTGTCATAACATCACATTAGGTTTTGAAAATTTTAATGTCATATTAAATAATTATAACCAAGGTTTCAAGGTCTAACACATTATACATTTTAAAATATAACTCATTTTATCATGAGAGGTCATAAAATGCATTTTTAAAACCTATGACCAAAACTTAACCTTTGGAGTACCAATAGCTGTGCATAAGAGTATCAGTACTTGAGTCTTGTTAAGATGTGATCAGTTACTTTTAATTTTATAGACTACTTATTGAAAAAGTATTAGATACTACATGTTTAGCTTCTAGTGCACTTAAATATTTATACACACCAATATGATCCATCGAAGGAACACATGTTAATAAAAGCCATGTTCGGTAATTAGAACATACACAACTATTGGGACTTTTTCTCTAATATATTTAATATAAAATATGTAATTTCTATATAATATTAATTAGTTATAAAATATGTAATTTTGGGAAATGTGCAGAGTTTCACTTGGTTTATTTTTCTCAAGTGCGTAGGAGGGGATAAAAAATGTTGAGACATATATGGATTTAAAAATTTATTTCACTTCACTATGTGCTCACCCTTGTCCATGTGCACATATCTTCACACATGTATACACACATATCATGAAATATAGTGTATGGATATATGTATTGGTAAGAAGGTTTATGTAAAGTGAAAGAGTGTAAAATTCTATTTGATAGTTAAACCTAGTAATTCCAAACCTTTGAAAATGTTAAAATATTAATTAAGTTCATATTTAAAGGTAATTATGGGCATAGACCAATCAAGATCTAAATCACCATGCAATGATTTAGTCTATGATGGCTTGCATTCTGTGTGGTAAGAAAGACACTCTTAACATGTAATATCTACATTAAAACTAAAGTGGACATATATATTCTAAAAACACCATCTATTATAATGCATTATTATATCATAGAGCACCATGATTGGTTTACATCAAATCTAAGTAGAAACACCACCATAATTAGATATAAACCCAACCTATCCTATAAAAATCCTTTTTATTTTTTTAAATAGACTAGACCCTAAAGCATCACAGAACATAATGGAGCATAAAGCATGAAATATAGTATATTATGTGAGAAAATACCAAAACTATAGATTCAAAAGAAAATAAATACAAGATAGAGATAATTTTCCACTCCAAATAACAAAGAACATCACATCCTGATAGATGGATAAAAGAATATAGAAGGCCACAAGGGAACACACAAAGCATATAATAACATCTATTATGTCCACCTAATAAGGTTATAAAATGAAAAATGCTAACTGTCACTACTCCTAGTCTATTACAATGGCTGGTTATCATTTGTTTATATTCATGTTTTTGTAAATAGTTGTGTTGAATACATGAATCTTAGTAACTATGCATTACAAAAAAACCATGAAGAATACCACAATATACACGAGTCAAAAATGCAAAATAATCTTGTTTACAAAGACTGATAAATACATATCCAACTCATTTTATGGTATCTATAGTTAGAAACACCAAGAAACACATCTCACAATTAGACTTCAAAATTGAATCTAGTAAGAAAATTATAATTTTGGTCTTATAAAATAAAGAAATAAACTAAATGATATGAGTATAGAAATAAACTCACTGGGAAAGATATTCATTTGCATTTTGTCTTAATTTTAATCTATTGAACAGAAGAAATATGTATCACTAATTTAAATTGTAGCTTAAAATACCTGATAGTTAACAAAAATTTGATGGTCATTTTGTAAAGTAGAAATGACTCAATTCCTTTGTATAATTTTTATATAATCTAATAGTTCATAGAATTTTTATAACCACACTCGAAGGGCTACTTAAAATTAATAATTTGCATGCTTTACTACTAATTATCCTTTGCCAAGTGTCATCTGCAACATCAAATTTAATTCTTGTGACAACTTGGTGATATGTTATTGAAACTTTTAATATAACTCCTCCCAAACATAATAATGTTTGATATATTTTCTCTTTGAATTAATTTACCTCATCTGATGTGCACATGGTGAAGCATCGTAGAGTTTTAAATCCATACCTATGATCACATTTACCCATTTGCAATGTTATATGGCATTATACGACATAAAAATTCATTTAATTTTGTTAAAAATTTATTATTATTTCTTTACCATTAACAATAATATATAGATATATTATAATTTATATAATCTTGATAAATGAAGTTTTTGTGATTCTTTATTTTATTACATTGATGTGATTTGGCCCTATAAATTACAATTTTCAAATCACTTCACAACGTATCTAATTGAGAATGGCACATGAATCATTGATGTGATTTGGCCCTAAATATGCACTTTTTGTGATGGAGAATGGATACATGATTTCACCTTTTTAATACATGATTATTTTGATTTAATGCCCATTGCCTATGGAACATTATTAATGTTCGATAGATTTTCTCTTCGATGTAATTTGCTGCACACATGATGAAGCACCATAGAGATTTAAATCTATACTAATGATCTTATTTTTTACCCCATAATATTAAATCCCATTTTCATGTTATGTGGTATTATACACTTTGTTAAAGGTATAAAAATTCATTTAATTTTATTAAAAATGTAATATTATTTCTATACTATTAACAATATATACATGTATTGAAATAAATTATACAAAAATAAATGATATATAATATTGATTTACAATCTATATTACAGTATATATTATGTGATATAATAATATTAATTAATAGTAAAATATATTTTACAAAATATATAATATTAATATATAATAAATTGTTTTAATATATAAAAATATTACTATATTATAATATGTCAATTATATTTATTTAATAACTAATATAATTTGTGTGTGTGGGGGATAAGAGGGGTTATGTGAAGCCAAAAGTGTAATTAGACAATGAAACTTACTAGTTAATCTAAACCCATGACATTGATGTCAAAACAAGTTCATCTTAAAAATAATTATGGGCACAAACTTATTGGGATCTGAATCACCATGCAATGCTTTAATCTATGATGGCTTGCATTCTTCATGTAAAAAGATAGCCTCGTATCGCAATTAGTTTGTCCAAATTATAACTCGCTTCATTTTTATCATGGGGCATTTATATTAGATTGATAAGGAGCACCACAGTTGTGGGTGATTATGTTTCATCTTAGTGAATGTAATGGAGAAATTATGTTTATTACAATGGAACTAAAAAAATTAGAAGTGACCAAGAAGATTTCTTGCTTTAGAAATACGATAAAAATTTGAAATGGGCATATATGTTCTAAAGACACCATCTATTCTAATGTGTATGCCTACTATTATACCACTACCACTTATTTCTCCTCATAATTAATAATGTTACATCTTTAAAAAAATGTGGATGAAACTCCACTTACTATTCATTGAATAACCTAATAATTATTTCTAAATCATTACCATCAGTTCTAAAGTTCCATGATAATAATTTTACTTCTATTTCTATATTTGAAAATTTAAAATTTTCATTACACTATGGTCTTGTAGTGGATTATTGAATATTTTAAAATTATGATGATCCCTTAGATGTGATCCAAAACCTATGATAGGAGACCAATAAAGTTTAATTTATTGTGATGATCTTATTGCTATTTTATTAAAATAAAATTCACTAAATTATACAAATATACATTTAGATATGATCTATAAATGGATTCAATATTTATATATATAAATACTATATATAGTAAGTGTTCTAAGGTAGATTTCTTAATATTCCCTCACATAACCATAATAATTTAGATAAGCACATAAAATCCTTTCCCAAGAGGTCTTTGAGTTAATAGGTATGATTTTTTCTAACTTATTTTAATTACCATTTTAGGGTTGAATTCGTCTTCAAATATTAGTTTGGAAGTTTAAGAAATATGACTCACCCTCATAGGTATTTGAATTGATGAATTAAATTATCTCAAATGTATAATTCTTGGGGGGACTAAAAATTAAGGAGTCAAATCCCTATTATATAATTTTCTTAAGTTACATCTTCATAAAATATGGATAAAACTCCACTTATTATGCAAGATCCTATTATTTCTAAATCATTAGCACAATCTCTATGTCAAAATTATAACTCCCTTGGTTTGAATCAGGGGTATATTTATTCCCTAAATTAGGATCATATTTGTGTATGATTATGTTTTGTCTTGGTGATTGTAATGGAGAAATTGATTTTGTTATAATGGCATTAAAAAAATTAGAAGCAACTAAGAAGAATTTTTGATTTAGAAATATGATAAAAATTTGAAGTGGACATATATGTTTGAAAGACACCATCTATTCTAATGTGTATGCCTGGTATTATACCACCACCACTTGTTTCTCATAAAAATTAATATTAATGTTACATCTTCAAAAAATGTTTATAAAACTCCACTTATTATGCAAGAGCCTAATAATTATTTTTAAATAATTACCATCATTTCTAAATTTCCATGATGATAATTTTACTTCTATTTTCATATTTGAACTTCTATAATTTTCATTGTAATATGGTTTTGTAGAAGATTATTGAATTTTTTCTAATTCTAATGATCTCTTGGATGTGATCCAAAAACCCATAGTAGGAGACCTATCAAGTATAATTTGTTGTGATGAGTCTATTGTAATTTTATAATTTAGATAAGCACATAAAATCCTTTCTCAAGAGATCTTTAAGTTACTCGGTATGATTTTGTCAGTTATTTTAATTACCATTATGAGGTCAAATTTGTCTCCAAATATTAGTTTATATGTTTAATAAAGGTGACTCACCCTCACAGGTATTTGAATTGGTGAATTATATTATATCAAAGGTATAATTATGGAGGGAGGGCTAAAAATTAAGGAGTCAAATCCTTATTAGACAATTTTCTTATGTTACATCTTGAAAAACTGTGGATGAAACATCACTTATTATGTAAGAGCCTATTATTTCTAAATCATTATCAAAATATCTATGTCAAAATTGTAACTTCCTTGGTTTTGATCAAGGATCATCTATATTCACTAAATAATGATGAAAATTGTGAGTGATTATGTTTTGTCTTGGTGATTACAATGGAGAAATTGATTTTGTTACAATAGCATTAAAAAAATTAGAAGAGACTGAGAAAAAAATTGGGTTTAGAAATATGATAAAAAATTTGAAGTAGACATATATGTTCAAAAGACACCATCTATTCAAATGTGTATGCCTATTATTATACCACCACCATTTTTTTCTCTTAATAATTAATATTAATGGTACATCTATAAAAAATGTTGATGAAGCTCCACTTATTATGTAAGATCCTAATAATTATTTCTAAATCATTACCATCCATTTTAAAGTTTCATGATGATAATTTTACTTCTATTTCCATAATTAAAATTTTATAATTTTCATTGTACTATGGTCTTACAGGAGATTATTGAACATTTTCTAATTCTAATGATCCCTTGGATGTCATTTAAAAACCCATGGTAGGAGACCCATCAAGTGTAATTTATTATGATGAATTTGTTGCTATTTTATAATTTAGAGAATCACACAAAATCCTTTCCTAAGAGGTTTTTGAGTTACTAGGTATGATTTTGTGTCACTTATTTTAATTACCATTATGGGGTCAAATTCATCTCCAAATATTAGTTTACAGGTTCAAGAAAGGTGACTTGCCCTCACATGTATTTGAATTTGTGAATTAAGTTATCTCAAAGGTATAATTATGAGGGGGTTAAAAATTAAGGAGTCAAATCTCTATTAAATAATTTTCTTATGTTACGTCTTTAAAAAATGTGGATGAAACTCCACTTATAATGTAGTATCCTATTATTTCTAAATTATTAGACAATTTCTTTAATCAAAATTACAACTCCCTTGGTTTCAATCAGGGGGAATTTGTATTCACTGAATAAGAAGCATAGTTGTATGTGATCAGGTTTTGTCTTGGTGATTCCAATGGAGAAATTGATTTTTTTTAAATGGCTTTAAAAAAATTAGAAGTGACCAAGAAGAATTTTGGGTTTAAAAATATGATAAAAATTTGAAGTGGACATATATATTTGAAAGACACCATCTATTCCAATGTTTATGTCTAATTTTATACCACCACCACTTTTTTCTCCTAATAATTAATATTAACGTAACATCTTCATAAAGTGTGGATGAAACTCCACTTATTATGAAAGATCCTAATAATTATTTCTAAATCATTGCCATTAGTTCCAATGTTTCATGATGATAATTTTACTTATATTTTCGTATTTGAACTTATATAATTTTTATTGTACTATGGTCTTGTAGTGGATTATTAAACATTTTATAATTCTGATGATCCCTTAGATGTGATCGAAAAACCCATGGTAGGAGACCCATTAAGTGTAATTTTTTGCAACGAGTCTGTTGCTATTTTACAATTTGGACAAGCACACCAAATCCTTTCCCAAGAGGTATTTGATTTACTAGGTATGATTTTGTGTCACTTATTTTAATTACCATAATGGGGTCAAATTTATGTCCAAATATTAGTTTTTAAGTTCAAGAAAGGTGACTCACCCTCAGAGGTATTTGAACTGGTGAATTAAATTATCTCAAAAGTTTAATTCTTATGGCGGGGTGGGGGGGGGGTGTAAAAATTGAGTCAAATCCCTATTAGACAATTTTCTTATGTTACATATTAAAAAATTATTCATGAAAATCCACTTATTATGTAAGAGCCTATTATTTCTAGATCACTAGCATAATCTCTATTCTAAAATTACAAATCCCTTTGTTTTGATTAGAGGGCATCTATATTCATTGGATAAAGAACATAGTTGTGGGTGATCACATTTTGTATTAGTTATTGTAATGGACAAATTTCTTTTGTTACAATGGAATTAAAAAAAATTAGAAGTGACCAAGAAGAATTTTGAGTTTCGAAATATGATAAGAATTTGAAGTAGACATATATGTTCAAAAGAAGCCATCTATTCCAATGTGTATGCCTACTATTATACCACGACCACTTATTTATCTTAATAATTAATAATTTTACATCTTCAAAAAAATGTGGATGAAAATCTACTTATTATGCAATAGCATAATAATTATTTATAGATAATTACCATCGATTCCAAAGTTCCATGATGATAATTTTACTTCTATTTACATATTTTAACTTCTATAATTTTCATTTTACTATGGTCTTGTAGTGGATTATTGAACATTTTATAATTTTGATGGTCCCCTAGATGTGATCCAAAAACCCATGGTAGGAGACCCATTAAGTGTAATTTGTTGCGATGAGTCTATTTCTATTTTATTGGAATGAAATTCCCTAAATTATACAAATCTACATTTAGATACAATATATAAATGGATTCAATGTTTATATATATATATATATATATATATATATATATATATATATATATATATATATATATATATATTGTTTTGAGGTAGATTGCTTAATGTGCCCTCACATAACCATAATTTAGATAATCAAACAATATCCTTTGCTAAGAGGTCTTTGAATTACTATGTATGATTTTGTGTCACTTATTTTAATTACCATTCTAGGGTCGAATTCATGTCCAAATATTAATTTTTAAGTTCAAGAAAGTCAACTCACCCTCAAAGGTATTTGAATTGGTTAATTAAATTGTATCAAAGGTATAATTCTTGGGGGAGCTAAAAAATAAGGACTCAAATACCTATAAGACAATTTGCTTATGTTAAATCTTTAAAATATGTGGATAAAACTCCACATATTATGAAAGACCCTATTGTTTCTAAATAATTAACACAATCTCTACAACAAAATTGTAACTATCTTAGTCATAACTCTAATTTTGGGCTTCAAATTTGAAGTACTCAATGTGTTGTTGGATGAAATGTTTAACCTTGATTTTACATTGAGATATCACATGGGTTGTTGTCATGAATGAAAAGTTAATCATTATAGATTGGTATGGTGTAGATTTATTATTCCCTCACATAACTATAATTTAGATAACCTCACAAAATCCTTTCCTAGGTCTAGGTTTTGAGTTACTAAGTATGATTTTGTGTCATTTATTTTAATTACCATTTTGGGGTTGAATTCATCTCCAAATATTAGTTTGTTAGTTCAAGAAAGGTGACTCTCTCTCAAAGGTATTTGAATTGGTAAATTAAATTATCTCAAAGGTATTCTGTGGGGGCTATGAATTAAGGATTAAAATCCATATTACATAATTTAATCATGTAATTTAATAAATAAATACAAATAATTTTTTTTAATTAGAATAATTATAATAAACTATAAAATTTTGAAAATATTTTTATATTAAAAAACTATCTGAGTTTATTATTTATTTTTATTTATGTTTAAATCATTAAATATTTATATTAAATAATGTACATAATTGTTTAAATGTTTAATATGTTCAAATATATAGATATTTTTAAAAATAATTTTACAACACATTTCAAAATTAGGGTTAAGTTTATATTTTTATCTTTCCATTATTTTCTCTGAGATTTTCTCTCTCCCTTTTGAAGGCTAAAGAACATTATTTTATTGAATGATAGGTTAACTATGAAATTAGCGGTGAAATTTTTTACCCTATTTTTCATTGTCATTTCTACAGGTGTGGTGTTAGTGGTGAAAGCTTTGACCCCATTTTTCATTGTCATTTCTACAGGTGTTTCTTGTCAAATATTTAATCTATGTAATACATTATTTTACTATATCTAAAATGTGTGATTTATTTGGATTGACATGAACATTTTATTCATTTTTTACTATTTTGAGTTATGAAAACACTAAGATTCAGATAGACCTAGATTTTTGTTATAAAATGGCTGAGATAATGAAATGGCAAAAATTAAGATTGTTTAGCACTTACTTGTATTCAATAGGAACCTAAATGGTGAATGTGAAGGAAAAAGCATACATTTTTTATTAACTATAATCAAATAGTGAAATGAGTGAGATAATGAAATGAATTAGATAATGAAATGGTAAAGATTAGGATTGTTTAGTGCTTACTTGTATTCAATAGGGACCCAAATGGTGAATGTGAGGGGAAAGCCAATTTTTTTAATTAATTATAAGCAAATATGAAATGGTTGAGATAATGAAATGGCATAGATTAGGATTTTTTAGGGATTAATTATATTCAATAGGGACCCAAATGGTGAATGTGAAGGAAAAGTAGAAATTTTTATTAACTGTAAGTAAATAATGAAATGGGAGATAATGAAATGGTAGAGATTAGTATTGTTTTGTGTTTAATTATATTCAATATGGAAGCCAATAGTGAATGCGAGGGGAAATAATAATATTTTATTAATTGTAATAAAATAATGAAATGGTCAAAATAATGAAATGATAGAGATTATGATTGTTTATCACTTGTATTCAGTTGGGACCTAAATGGTAAATGTGAGGGGAAAGCAACCAATTTTTTATTGATTGTAAGAAACTAATCATAGTAAAAAAATGTCATGATACTAGAGGGTTCTAATGTTTCCATCATTTCTATCCTATCGCATCATTCATTTATTGGCTTTGTTCAGATTCTACAAATTGTTTTATTTAGATTGAGTTGAAAAGTCATTTTTTGGCCTATTCTAGTTTATTATTATTTGATTTGAATTTTTTCCATTTTAGACTGAGTTGAAAAGTCATTTTTTGGGGTGGAAAACTTTTCCCTCATGCCATGTCATAAAATTTAATGAGTGAATGATTGAATAACACCTAGCATTATTATTTGGGGTGGTGAAATTTTCCCTCATTGATCAATATTCTTGGGTAGAGGGGTCCCATGCATCATTATGTTTTAAAAAATTGCTTATAAAATATATGCACCTATTATATAAGATAAATTATTATTTATGGAGAAGCTTTTGAGAGGTGAGAAGTAGCAAGGGGTAGAAGATTTGTATGGTTGCTCCTTTTTTGGTTGCCTGTTACCATTTACATCCAATCAAATTTTTATTTTTAAAAAAAAAAACTTTTTTTTTAGTAAAATGCTCTAAATTTCTCTTAGTAGCATGTAATACACATAATTTTTGTGGTCTTTGGAGCACATCCAAATATCTTTGAAGCATTTGATATAGGCCTTCCGATCACCATGTATATATATTTGAGGCATTCTTAGTCTTATTCAGAGCATCTTGTGTGTGTATTTAGAGCATGCCCAAAACATATTCAGAGTGATTTTGGAGCATATTTGGAGTGTCTTTTGAGTGTTCAATCATTAGAGATCACTTGATGAATCCTCAAAATTATAGCTGAAAGAGTTATAAAAACTATATTGCCTTCTCAAAATTACCCCTCATTAGGATGTTTTTCTATACTTAAAATTATTCCATCCTTGAGATGTTTTCCTCTGTTCAAAATTACCTCATTTGTGGGATGTGTTACTATACTCAAAATTACCCTATTCATCCAAGTAAGACATAATACCAAGGTAGATAATTAATAATAAATTACATAAAAATAATGAACAAATTACATTCATATCCTACTTAGATCACACATTAACTATTAAATGTAATATAATTTATAACCAAATTAAAAAATTTAGGGATAGTTTATATAACTATGATGAGATATATGAAATGCTCATAATTTTGCCCCCACACTTTACCTTTTATAAGTCCTCCTGTAAATAAGTGGGATGACTGATCCTTAATAAAAAAATTCTAATTCAGACCTCTGACTTAGATCATAAGTTTCAAACTGATGAGCCCAATCATGGTGGCCCTATGGTAATAATCTAAAATATCTGACAAATGTATGCACTTAGGGTTTAAATTCAAATTTTGCTTAAAAATTCCAACACCACCATGGAGATAGAGGACACATAATGATAGGAGTCTTAAACCTAATCCCAATATAGACACCTCAAACTCTTTCCTCTATGCACCAAGTGATTATCTAGAAAAATACTTTGGGTCTTCTTAGATTCCATTTAATATTGGTGTGGCTAAGGACTTCCCTACATTTCAACTCAATAGGTAATGTCTCCCTTCTAGTAAGACCTGTATTGAAACCATTGACATAATGGTGGTTTACAAAATCTATAAAATTATAAATATTAGATCTCAATAGCTCATGATACTCATTCTTCATAGGCATATGATACAGTGGTTGAAAAAAAGAAACAATTTTTTTGCTTCTAGAAATTTTGGTCTCACGTATAACCCAGTAGTGCTTTTTAATTTAAATATTCTATTATTGGTCTATTGTCATGCCATTTAGTTACTTAGAGTGGAGAGAAAGGCATGCACTTATGGCTCTCCAAAAAATAAAGTTATCAGAAAACCAGATTGATATCCTATCAAAAAATTGAAAGTATACAACTCACAAATGAAATCCTATCTTTATTTAGTGCTCTTTAGAAAAATGTCCATAAATACATGATCATCTTCAATGATATGTGAAAAACAAAGATAAATTAACTGAATCTACCATTTATAAAACTACTCATGTAAGAAAAGAAAATAAACAAATGAAGGTTACCTGCATGCTAATAGTTTCTCAAAAATAATGTAAATGTGATGGATAGAATCTTGTGCTTTTATTAATTATAGTTGGGATTCTGAAAATTTCTTTTGAGATTCCTCCTTATGTTTGGCATTTTCATCCTTCAATTTTTGAATTTTCTTATGGGTGATATGCTAGGAAGAGATTGTTTCATGTAATGGAATAGGGAAAGAGGGAACAACTCTTGTTGGACCCTCTATCTGAACTAAAATATCTCATGTTTCTATTTGCATGGCTTGAAAAAGGCTTATAACTCAAAATTATGAGAAGTGAGCTCTATTAGTCTATTCATAAGTTAGGCAATCATCATATTTCTATCAATAAATACTTTCTCTTAGATTATTAATCTAATTACACTTATCAACATTAGCATTTTACAAATCAATAATATTAGTGTCCTTGA
The DNA here is from genome assembly GCA_037957365.1 of Torreya grandis. Taxonomy (NCBI): domain Eukaryota; kingdom Viridiplantae; phylum Streptophyta; class Pinopsida; order Cupressales; family Taxaceae; genus Torreya; species Torreya grandis. Next base: position 708,088 of record JARHVA010005934.1, read on the forward strand.
TAGCAAGATAATTTTTCAAATCAATAATGAGTGTCCTTGATAGCAAGATAATTCTAAAAATTAATCAATTCTTAGGTTTGTGAAAACATTACATTGTAGACCATAGTATGTTCAGCTTATATTCCTTGAAAAATTATTTCTTGGTCACTAAATCTACTAATAGATTCTTCCCACCTTTGTTTCAACTTAAAAATCATCAAGTTCTAACCTTTTAAAGTTAGATAGAGAACTTATAACTATTTTTATTGTATTATGATTATTTCCTCATGGCATGATAAATCCATGGCATGGTGTAATTATTTTCCTTTGTTGATAGAATGTGGAGAAGATGGATATTATTCATTCAAGGGTACATTATCCTTATCAACAATAGAGGGCACATGACACTCTACTTCTTGAAGTACAACTTATTTTGCTAGGGTTCCCTCTACAAATAACACTTATTTTGTGGCTTTCACATCTTATTATTCTTATTCCTACAAGATAAGTTGATGAATGCACTAGAGTTTAGTTAGAGGATGACGGGTGTCTAAAGAAAGTCTTATTTTTATATTTTAATCTCAAGTGAAATATATTCAAAACTAATGGTAGTGAAGATGAATATTCTATAATTTTAACTATGGGATATTTAATCTAGATAGTAGTGGAAGGAGGAGAGGCAGAGTGTGGTGTCTTTTTGGCAAGAACTAGAGAAAAATTTCAGAGGAAAGAGGACCAAGTATTTTCACCCCTTAGTTTACTAAGAAAATAATGGTGGCACATGAGTGTAACCAAACCATGATAGAGGGTAGACCTATTACCTCATCTTATCTAATAAGAAACATTAATGAAAGCATTTTGATAGAAAGAGGGAAGATTGATTTTATATTCTTCTTGCATGGATCATTTCCTCAAATGAAGAAAGAGTCTCATAACATCTCAACCCACTACCATAAACTAACCATCAAAAGTGATATAATTAATTATCTAGAAAACAAAAATTTGCCAAGGTTGAGGAAGACTTTCTATTAGAATTCCCTTGGTCACTCCTTAGAGTGATTTGTCTAGTCTTGGGTGTGGCTCATTTCCTTCAACAAACATATAAATTAGGTAAAGAAAACTAATCTTTTCAATGTCAACTACATTGTCCTCAGGAATCCCATATAAATCACTAATTACAAAGGGATTCAATATAATGTTATTCCCTTTGATAATAGAATTATTTTCATCAAAATTCTTATATGATTATTATATAATTTATTCATGGAATCCATAAAACATTTTTAAGAAATTCAATGAACCTGCTATTTCAAACACGTCTCTGGCTGCTTCATCTTGTAAAAATGTATCAAAGGATTTTGGTTCACATTTTATCTTTCTCCCACCCATATTCAAAGAAAACACTATTTAATTACAAATATGACTATACTATAAAAATATAGATCCTAAATTCACATAGGGAACATGGGAAGCAATAGGTTAGAGATATGACATAATAATTGCTAGAAATGATAATGAAAAAATGAGTAGCAAAGAAGGTTATATGATGTGATTATGAAAATAATGATGGATATAGTTATGGTTATCTCTTTATATCATGTGAGATATAATTGAAAGGTTTTCATCTGGTCATTACTTGTAGTACTAGGAGCAATAATCACAATTAATTATGCATCATACCAAATTTTTTTGATAGAGCCTCTATTTAAAACATAGTTACATCAATCTTGTTTTAAAATACCATTTGTAAACATTATTATAAAATATCATCACATCAATTCTTTTAATATCTTGAGAACATGGTCACATCAAATTATGGATTGCGGCATTGTTGGTCTATTGACATTGTTTTGATTCTAAATGATGGAGGTGGGTTCTTCTCATTCATGATTTCTAATATTAGAAGCATAGGTATTAGTATTTGGGTCTAAGTCACTAATATTCAAATCTAAACCTTCAAAATTTGGAGTAAATCTATAGTCCATTCAGACATTGTTTTAATATAAAAGTATAAAGCACCTTATATATAAAATAACTAATTTTTTACAAAAACCTTATATATATTTAGTACCTTATATATATATATATATATATATATATGGTGTTGTTTGTATTTATTTATATCCAATTACATATGCATAATCCTTGTCCTGATTGAAGAACCGCTTGGTATCTCTATTGATGGAGGCAATAGCTGAGCTAGATTTTATTCCATATGAATAGAGAAACATGACCTATTTTGAATTGGAAATTGCAAACATTCTTCCTTTAGTGATGGATTTTGAATTTTGACTGATGAGATCATATATTATCTTAATGCGGGATGAGTGCATAGAAGACCTTTTTGGCAAGCTTAGTTAATGTAATGCTGATGATGATCCTAGTTTATGCCCTATTAATGGGCAAGCTTGCTAAACTTGGAACCATTGATTTTAGAAATTAAACACTATATAATTTAATTTATCTTTAATTTGAATTGGACTTCACATCAATCTTACTTTTAAAGCTAAAAATTTCCACCTTTCAACATGTGGCTTCCACGTTGGATACATATAAGTATTCATGTGGAATGAATATAACTAAGTTATCTAGTTGGCTCAAAATCCAAACTTGTGGCACCTTTTTATTACTTCATAGATTATTATAATGTAGATTTTCATGATGACAAATATATTTTTCACCACTTGGTGACCCTCAATTCGTAGTGAGCTCTCAGGTGATGCCTTTTAATTTTGATACCTTGAATGGGGAATCCACTGTTATGCTTATTTTAAAGGTATATTAAGAGATAATTTTAAGGAAAAATACACTTTTTTGCATGTTTAAAATGTATATCCTAGGAGATACCTTGAAGGTATTACGTAGGAATTCAAAATATCACCTAGTAGTGCCTTCCATGTAAATGAAAATTCCACTTGCTCTTTGAAGGATAAATCCTCTCTTGTGCCTGTTTGAAAGGTATCTCTTAAGAGATACCTTGAAGTGGAAATACAATCTTGTACTTGAAAGGTATCACTTGGGAGATAACATGAAAGTATTATAAAGGCCTTCAAAATATCACCTAATAATGATTTCCATGTAAAGGAAAATTGTACTTGTTCTTTGAAGGAGAAATCAACTCTTATCCCTATTTGAATTGTATCTCCTAGGAAATAAATTAAAGGAGAAATCCACTCTTGTGAATTTTTGAAATGTATCTCCTAAAATATTCATTGAATTTATTACAGGGGACTTCAAAATATCACCCAATAGTGTCTTCTATGTAAGGTAATTTTCCCTTATTTCTTTGCAGAAGAAATCCACTCTTATGACTATTTGGAAGGTATCTTCCAAGAGATACATTGAAGGGGAAATCCAATATTGCACATTTTTGAAAGGTGTCTCTTATGAGATACCTTGAAGGTATTACAAAGGCCTTTAAAATATCACCTAGTAGTCCCATCTATGTAAAGGAAAATTCTACTTGTTCCTTGAAAGAGAAATCCATTCTTATGTTTGTTTGAAAGGTATATCCTATGAGATAACTTGAAGGGGAAATCCAATATTTTTCATGATTAAAATGTATATCCTAAGAGATAACTTGAAGGTATTACAAAATATTTCAAATTATCAGCCAATAGTGCCTTCTATGCAAAGGAAAATTATAATTGTTCCTTATAGGAGAATTATACTTTTACCCCTATTTGAAATGTATCTCATAAGAGATTTATTGAAAGTGAAAACCACTCTTATGCATGTTTTAAATTTATCTCCTAAGATATAACTTGAATGTATTATAATATCTTTGGAAATATCACTCAATAGTTCCTTTTGTACAAAGGAAAATTCCACTTGGTTTTTGCAGGAGAAATCCACTCTTGTGCTTACTTTAAATGTATTTACTAAGAGATAACTTGAAGGAGAAGTCTGATATTGTGAATATTTGAAAGTAATATCTTAAGAGATACCTTAAAGTATTATAAATTCATTTAAAATATTATCCAGTAGTGCCTTCCATAAAAATTCCACTTATTCCTTGAAGGAGAAATCAACTATTATGTCTATTTGAAAGGTATCTCTTACGAGATATCTTGAAGGGGAAATCAAATATTTTTCATGTTTTAAATGTATTTATTAGGATATACCTCAAAATATCACCCAATAATGCCTACCATGTAAATAAAAATTGCACTTGTTCTTTGAAGGAAAAATCCACTTCTGTCTCTATTTGAAATATATCTCCTAAGAGATATCTTAAAGGGGAAATATACTCTTGTGAATGTTTTAAAGGTATATACTAAGAGATACCTTGAATTTATTACAAAATATTTCAAAATATCACTTAGTAGTGCCTTTTATATAAAGGAAAATTCCACTTATTCCTTACATGAGAAATCCACTCTTGTGCCTATTTGAAAAGAATATCCAAGGAGATACCTAGAAGGGGAAATTAAATCTTGTACATGTTTTAAAGGTATATAATAAAATATACATTTAAGGTATTAAAAATTCATTCAAAATACCACCCCGTAGTGTGTTACATGTAAAGTTAAATTCCACTTGATCTATGAAGGAGAAATGCACTCTTGTACCTATTTGAAAGGTATCTCCTAGGAATTACCTTGAAATGGGATATCAACTCTTTTGAAGGTATTAAAAGGGCCTTCAAAATATTTCCCAAAAGTCCTTTTTCCATGTAAGGGAAAAATTCACCTATTCCTTGAAGGAAAAATCCACTCATATCATTATTTAAAATGTATCTTCTAGGAGGTTTGACTTGCTGAATTGCTCAAACTCTAGGAGGTGAGGGAACAAGAAATCGATCTGAAGCTCATCCATAATGAGCCTAAAAAGTGGAAATAGTGCACAAATGCTCCTCTTTTTTGAAGACAAATATTTGAAACTTTGAGATTTTATAATAGGATGTATGAATTGAGATAAATGAAGCAAGAATGTTTATAAGTGAAGAATTGTGAATCTAGTTTTAAGGCAAAAATAGAGAGTGATTTTGATGTAGATATCTCAGCATGGAAACTTATACATCCTCATATAAAAGCGGCAATCATCCCTTAAAATAGAGAACCCACAGGATGCGCAATGGTGGAAATCCTCCTCTAATTATGCCATGAGTAAATCCTATGATTTTGTCCCTACCCAAGTGAAGGAAAAAGTGTCAAATACTATGAAGGAAACCAATTAAAGGACAAGACTTTGGTAACTAATTTCATAGATGACATATTCAACTTAGAGTTATCCTAAATATTAAGACGGTGGTCATACTCAAATGCTTGATATGATTAGTAGGAAAAAGTATAACTCTTTCAGATATAGAACATGAGATTGCACACTAGCACAACACATGGTGTCATATGTACACAATATGTAAACTCATGTCTTGAGATCATCACTCTTTATGTAGAGAGATAGAATGATGGCATGAACATGATCACTACCAATGCCCATCTAAAGGTTAAGATTTGTGCATACAATATTAGGGCAATGTTTTGGCTCCCATATAATACTAAAGACACTATCTATAGAAACAAGATCCTCCAGAACATTTGGGATTCCTTGAGAGATAAAACATGCTTCTTTGAATCTCTCTTTAAGGAAGATGCCACATAGATGCCTCTATTGTCCATGTCCCTATTGACTTTTTCTATGTAGCACTTAAAAAACACCATGTCCATGTTAGCCTTCATCGTAAAGTGGTGATTCCCATGTCATCAAAAATCCATTCACAATAGCTCTTGAAGCATATTGAGATTTAATATAATGGAGCAATGGAGGCTCAACTTATTAAATTATTAAAACTCTAAGAGTCAAGGAAGCTAGCATGTAACACAAGGTTTATCTGACAACAAGTAGTAAAGTGGTGGATTTATAAGAATTCATCATATATAGGATTAAAACCCAAGGACTTAGTCCTTAAATATGACCAAAGGGTTGTTAAACTAGGGAAACATGTAAAATTTGATTCTCTATAGAAAGGATCCTTTTGCATCATCAATAGTCAATGGGAAATGCTTTCAAACTAGAATATTTAGAGGGTAATGCCTTAGATATCCCCATTAATGGGATCAAATTGAAGCATTTAATTTGACTTCTAACCATCCCCTATACATAGTAGATAGTTTCCTTTCTCCTTTGTTGTGTTTCCCCTCCTCATTTTTGTTTTCCCCCTTATTTTCCTTTCTTTGTTATTTCTTTTCCAAATAAGTGTTATTGACACAAGTGACTATTAGGATCACCACACATCTTCTCCTGAATCTCTCCACATGTTTGAAACATTATATGAAAGATGGTTATATACCTATTTCTCTTATCATTAATGTCAAGATGATCTATTATGCATGGTTTCCCGTAAGGATCATGTTAAATATTCTAAGGTAACACTTCAAGTGTGTGTTGATCTTATTATATATGGTAGTGCTTATATTTAAATTCTCCATGATGAGCTATCTAGTGGCATCAATGCATAAATCTACCCCTTCTGACCTAGAAGTAATCACTTTCCATTTTTGTGTTGGAAGAGAGCATCAACCAATTGAATAAATCATAAGGAAGCCTAAAAATTGAAGACAACTAGCAAAAGTATCAACCCAATTTTCTTAGAAAAGGCAAAGAATTATATTGAGAGTCAGTCTTTATATTATTGTACAATGGAATATTATATGTCCTCTTCAAGAAGTGGGAAGAAGCCATCAAACTAGAGAGCTCATAGGTCAAGCAGTGGATGAGCCCCACCTCTTACATACACCATGAGCAAATCCTATGCTTTGACCCCTGCCCAAGTGAAAGATAAAGTCTACAATACCTTGTCAGTCATGAAGAGACCCTAAAATGATAAAGCTTTAGTGATCTACTCAACATATGATATTTTCAATCCAAACCTAACCCATAACCTTAGAAATCTAAGAAAGGGTGTTCATGCCCAGAAGCTTGACAAAATTACTAGAAAGGAATATCCCTCCTTTATATGTAAATTCTAGGACTATACCTTAGAAAAACACATGGTACCCTATGTTAACCCTTGCCTTGAGATCATTTCCTTAAACGTTCAAAATTATGATGCCCAGATTGGTACAAACATAGAAGGTGCCTTCCTTAGAGTCAAGATCCACATGGATAATATCAAAGCATTGTTTTAACTCCCACATGATCCCAATGTTATCATCTATAGAATTGAGAGACTCCAAATAATTTATGACTCCAAAGTGTAAGATAGGGTATGTTTCCTTCGATCCCTTCTTGACCAAAAGATCACAAAGGTGCCTCCCATACCGTTACACCTATTATATTTTTTTGTATAACATGTAAATGATACCTTGTCCATGTTACAATTCATATTCACCATGGATGTGAATTCCAACATCAAATATTTTCATTTGGGAGTGGTCTTTCTCATGACCACATCAGAGAATGTGGAAAATATTTGGATGGATTTCACTAAAGCCATCACCTCCACCATGAGAGAAGAGCTAAACAATTTATTGATAATAAGTACCTTCTGGTATCATTCTTACCTCATGCAATTACTGTTATACCATCAATCTAAGTTCTTCTCCAAATATTTTCAAGTTAATATTATAGAGATGGATGTTTTCCTAAAAATTGTCACCCAAATCACTGTCTAGACCCATGTCCTAGTAATCATGACATACTATTACAAGTTCTCACAATAGTTTATGGCTCCAATTCTCATGGATTTCAATGGGAAATATGTCATTTAATGGATGACAAATGAATATAAATCATGAATCAAAGGTATTAGGGTCCTAGTTAATTGGTTTTAGGGGCACCATTTCTCATTCATATGAGCACATGGGTTTATAGGGGAGCCTTTTCAACTTCCTCATATGCTAACTGATAGGACCCTAACCCTCTAGTGGGCATTATAGATTGATAATATGGAATCCTTATATAGGTTAAGAAAGAATAAAAAAGGGATATATGACATTCTTTTTTCAATGAATAACATCATAGTGTAGAAAAGGCAATAGGAATATCTCCTCACAGTTAAGCTAGCAAAAATAGGCCTAGACTTGATAGATGACAAATGGGATTATGACCCAACATGATATATAGTAGGATTAATGACCACTAGTGCACTCAACAATTAGACCTAACCATATCTAGGGTAAAGGAGGCCAGCCATAAAAGATCTCCATCAAAATTACATGGATTTGACCCTAATCTCTCAAGATGCCCCAAGTTGTGGGAGTCTTTTTATGTTAATGTCTAAGATTTTAACCCCATAAAGAAGCTATCTATGGTGATGAAATAATGGCTAAATGCCTTGGGATAGAATGATGAAAAGAAGTCTATCTTCCTAAAATATAGATATGAGCTTAGCAAGCCACACGTTATTTTGTATAAAGACATCCTAGATGTAAAATTTCAAGAGCTATGTGATAAGGCCCACCTAAAATAGAATAAATTTATCATGGACAAGGAGTCCACACCAAATATTGAGGTGTCCAAGGATAATAAAGAGGAAGATACCCCAAAAGAGGAGATAATGAACACTTTTCTAGGATAAGAGGAAGCTAAAGCCATGGTGGCCCGACCCCCATCAACATGGCCATCATCCCTACCACCCTATGCCATGGCCCTATAGTAGCAATAGGTACCCTTAGGCACTGAATGGGTCATCTTAGCTTAATTGGATTGAGGAAATGGTTTCTAACCCACCAATGGCCCCTCTAAATAGGAAGACCTAATTTGTTGGTCCTCTCCTTTTTACCTCTACCTCCACTAATTCTTTAGTCCCCTCCATAGCTCTAGCATAGGTTGTAGTGATATCTACCACCTGATCAAGCACTCTGACTCTTCCCATCACCCTTTCTTCAACCTTGACAACCCTATTAGAGGTTAGTATAATTTTCACTACCTAACTTGACACTTCATTAGCCCCAATCTTCTCCTCTTCCCCTTAGCCCACTATCAGATCTAACCCATGCTCTCATACCTTTCCTATCTCTTCCCTTATGCCTTTTCTCACTCCCCCACCATCATCCTCCACCTCATCCTCACTCATCACACAGCACCTTTTTGCCCACCCCATGGGATTCTACCATTTTCACCTTCATCCCTCATTACTTATTCTCTAACTCTCCTAAGAGTAGGGTATACTACTTCATATCAAAAACCAACCATCCCATTCCCACTACCTCAAGGAACCTCTTTCATGGGTGAAATCATCCAAGCACCAGATCAACTTTAGTAACAGATGGATGTAGTCAGGGTGGCCTATGTATCCAAGATGGAAAAGAAGAGGCAAAAATGGGCCAATGTTGAAGCCCAACCCCACATACAACTATTTTATGACCCCATAAAATAGTCTATCCTAGTCATCCATCTGGTACCTTAAGTAATTAAGCCCTAAAAATAGAAAAAATGAAGGGATTACACCATCCAAGCCATTGGGATTAACCTTAAACAAGCCCAACCCATTGACAGGGTCAAGCTTATGGAGGACACATAAAGGTCAATAACTATGGACTATGTCATGATAGCCCATAAATTGGAGAAATTCAAGTAGGAATTCATCAATATCAAGGCATGGTTAATCGCCTCAAGAATGAGGGTAAATCCAAAGATACTAACCTCAACTGGGCAAGAACTGACCTCAAAATCCATATCACAAAGAAAAGCTTCCAAGTTATGTTTGACAAGTGGATGGCTTCTAAAACTAGACTATAAGAGGTGAAGGTAGAATTGGATACAGTTCATGAGAATATCTCTGATGTAGAGTGGGTTCTCCAACTACTTTGAAACTCTTCACAACAAGACTCCTTGATGAAGGACCAAGAGATCAAGAGACTAAAGAATGACCTCACTGCTCACCCTTATGGTAAAAATATCCTTCCCTTGATTCAAAAACTATATAAGTCTTATTGGGAATAGATCAATGTCATGCCAACAAGCCTAAAAGTGATGCTTGTTTTCATTACTAATGTGCAGAAGTTGATAGCCCAGGTGAGCTTGTATATAAACCAAGTGATCTCCTTCATTACCCCAAACGTCTCAAACTCATAAATTCTAGTCAAAAAACTTTTTAGCACCTCTCTTGAGGCTTTATATATAGCATGTGTGGCTAACCAAATGTAGGCAGTGGAAAAAGTGAACAAGTTCTTACGCTACAATAATGTAGCAAACAAATGCAGGGCATTCCTTAATGCCTTAGAATAAGTGGTCCAACAAAAGAAGGGATGCATAAAAAAATTGGTCTAGTTGGGGATCGACTCTATTTCATTGACTGAATATAAAATTTTCCTAGAAGATTAATTCAAGGCACAACTCAAACAAAATCAAAATGACTAGTCCATTTTCATGGCCCTTGATCAAATGATTGATGCTTCTAAAATCGATAATATTTTACACCCACTCACCCATCTAGAGTTTTAGATTCTGGTGGTGGTTATAATAATAGGGAATATATCCTTTAAGGAAATATTTGAGTTCGTTATAGACTTCAAGTATCTCAATAAAAAGACCTAGATAAAGGAGGAAGAATGGGTACCCTTGCAGGTGGCCTTGAAAAGGTTGTAAATGTCAATCTTTCCCCCATTTTTGAATACTTCTGACTTAATTATTTTGAGCACAAAATTTTTATAGGTTATTCCATCTATAGGTAGACTCCCTTGTGAATCACTGTAAATGTCGATTGTAAATCCATAATTGATAATTTTAGAGCAGTTTGAGTTAGAACCTTGGATTCAATCAATAGTATGTAGTTCTTCAATGCTTCATAGCTTTTCCCCCACTTTAGCTCCTTTTCTATCTTTGGGCCCCTTTGTATATTATTATTCTTTAAAAGTGTTATCCTCATCCATCTTTAATCTCACTTTAAAATTTAGTCCAAGTCCCAACCCTCATTTACTTCTAATGCATGGTATCTCAACGCTCATCTAGCTCAAAGAGACTTCCATCTCCCTCGAGAGAAGTGGCAGTTCAACATGTGCTACCCCTTCACTTTATATCACCAAGGAGTCCCTAATTCCTTTATAGAAGTGCAACTTGATGCATTTGAACTCAGTGCTTTCTTGAAATTAGCATTGGGTTGCTAGAGTCTAAAATAATACCATTCAATGAAGGTTTGGGTTCCTTCTCATGAGCAAAGATTTTGAAACACTTTAATAGTAACTTAAATTGTAAGTTAATAATTTTTATGAGGATCAAGGCCATTGGATGCAACATAGCAGTGATAGCTCTAGTAAAACACATGTGGGATCACCTTACTTCTCCCAAGCATCTAAGATCTTGGTGTTGTTGTCTCCAACAGCTTGCCTTGCCTATATATTATAGGCTTTTATTGTTTAGAAGGGGATATATATCATTTTTTTAAGTTATCATATTTTTATTTGCCATTGTAATATATTACAAATAGAACAGGTTAGTAATTTTTCTATTCTTTAACCTTAACAAGTACATCTCACAAGTGTAAAAAGATGATTTATATGTACCACCTTGCGGCCTTCTATTTTTACTTTCCATCTACAATGAAGGGGATGTGATGTTTGATGTTATTTGGAGTGAGAAATTATCTTTGTCGATTGTATCTTTGTTTTTTTCTTTTATATTAGGGGAAATTCACTCTTGCACATGTTTGAAAGGTATCTCCTAGGACATACCTTGAAAGTATTACAAGGGACTTCAAAATATCAACTAGTAGTGCCTTCCATGTAAAGGAAACTTCCACTTGTTTCTTGAAGGATAAATCCACTCTTGCACCTATTTGAAAGGTATCTCTTAGCTTGAATGGGAAATCCACTTTGTACATATTTTAAAGGTATTTCCCAGGAGATAATTTGAAGGTATTACTATGGCCTTCAAAATATAACACAGTAGTGCCTTCCATGTAAAGGAAAATTCCAATTGTTATTTGAAGAAAAATCCATAAAATAGACTTTAGGCTAGCCAAATTAGGCTAAGATTTAATGATGATTTGACCAACCAAATGCTAATAAAACATAAATTTAACATTGAATCATAAATATCCTAAGCATGTTCATTTCCAAATAAATTTCCATGGAACTTGCAATATAGAAACAAAAGCAACATTGGAAGGGGTAAAACCATGATCATCTAAAAGCATGTCCATTAATCCAAATGAGATTTGGAAATAATGTACAACTAAAATAGGTGTAAATGATCTCTAAATTGGAAAATGTGACCTGAAAGTGAGCAACATTGGTTCTTATAGATAATAGGAAATATTAAAGTTAGGGCTCAGGAACATATAAAAGCTTAAACCAAGTGACAAAGATTAAAGTTTTGAACATGATAAAATGACTACGGCATAAATACAATCCAAGGAAATCAATGTCTCAAGGAGATTATCTTAGGTGAATTATTTCATAGGACAAAAAGGTAATGAAAAATAGCCCAAAGGGTGTTTGTAAAAAAGGTTGAAGGGCACTTTCAGAATGTTTGAAAGGCACTTCTCATTGATGAAATGCCTTGGATAAAATTTCTAAAGGGAAAAGGGACATTAAAAAAAGGATAAAGGGTAATTTAAAAAAATTGAAGTGTAATTTAAAAATACCTAATGGGTACTTTTAAAAATCTCTAAGGGTACATTCAGAATGCCTGAAGGGTACTTTTAGAAGGCCCTAAGGGCACTTATCGTCAGGGAAAGGGACCCAAAGGGAATTTTCATCATCAACCATCCTTATTTCTTTTTTCCCTTCCCCTTGCTATGTCTTTTTACAAGTAAGTGTTATTGGCATAAGTGGTCAACCTATTGATCATGCATCCTTTCCCCCAGTTCTCACAAATCCCCAAAAATATTTTGTGAAGGATGGTTATCTACACATCTTACCTAAAATTAATATCATATACTCCATCATGCATAAATTGCCATGATGATCCTTGTAAATCTTTGGTGTATAGATATCTAGGCTTATGTGCCACCCCTATTATTTATGAGGCCATCTCTTTCCAAAAAATTCCCATGATGGACACACCTAATAGTGGTATTAATGCATAAATATCCATTTTCTCTTTTTGATCCAAACACTTGAGACTTTGTGATTTTTGAGTAAGCATTAAGTAATTAGGAAGGAAAGAAAGAGAGTTTTCGTTAAAAATGAGGTAGTAATAATCAATCCAGCCTAACAAGTAAAAAAAAGGGTCGTTAAAACAAGTACAAATATGGAAGCCTCTATGTCCTCATAAAACAATGGAAAACATCCCTAAAATATGAGAACCCATAGTTTAAGTAGCGAAAGAGATCCTACCTTTGATCACATAATAGACAAAGCCTACACTTTGGGCCCTACTCAAGTGAAGTTGAAGGTGCCATATACTAGACTAATGACTAAGGGACCCTGTAGAGACAGAGCTTTGGTAAATGATTTTGTGGATAATAAGTCAACCCAAAATTAAACCAAAACCCCAAAAATTTGAAAGAGGGTGTTTACACCTGAATACTTGATAGGATAAACAAGAAAGATTATAATGCCTTTGGATACATATTATGGAACAACATGATTCCATAATACATGGTGCCTCAAGTACACTAGTGTCATGAGATTATTATTCTCTACCTAAGAAGATATGACACTGACACTAGAGTGATTATTGGTAATACCCACTTAAGGGTAAATATTAGTGAAAATGATATCATAGAGATGCACTAGCTTACTTACGACCCTAAAGCCACTATATACAACATTGAGAGCCTCTAGCTTGTTTGGTATTCCTAGGTTAAAGATAAGGTAGGTTTATTTAGAAGTCTACTCAATCACGAGGTCTTTGAGATGTACCCTCTACCCATGCCCTAGTTGACCATTCTTGAAAAGAATTTGAAAGACACTCTCACTATGTTAGCTTTCATCTTAGGCATGGATGGAGATGTCAATGTCTACAACTTTTAGCTATGGGTGATCTTCCTGTTGACATTAAAAAAAATGGGTAGGAATTTAGAATGTTTTTTTTGAAGTCATTTCTTCCAACACGAGGAAAAAACTAGATAATTTATTATTAATGAGTACCATTTTATACTTATCCTTCTTCATGCACCTGATTATACACCAACATTCCCATTTATTTTCCATGTATCTCTAGTTTAACACCTCTGATACTAAGAATTTTCCCCATGTAGTGGCCCCCATCATAGTATAGACTAACATCCTATCAAAGACTAGGGACTACTATGATTTTTTAGAGTGGTTCATGGATCTACTTCTCATAGATCTTAGTTGAATGATTGGTACTTCTAGGATGGTGAATTATCAACAAGCTTGTATCTCAACCAACAAAGTCCTAACTAACTAGATTTGGGGAGCCCACTTCTTTTTCATATGAGTAAATGGTTTCAAAGGAGATGCCTTTTGACTTCCCTACACATTGATAGATAAAACCTTAGCTCCTGAGTTACCTTGCCAACTTGATGTGGTAGACCTTGTCTATGGGGTTGGGAAGAATAAAAAGGGTGTATATGATGTCCCATTTTTAAGGGGAAAAATCAAGTGCAAAAAAGGCATCAAGGGTGCCTCCTCATGGCCAATCTAGTGGAACTTGGCCTTTATTTCATAAATGATCGATGGGACTATGATTTGAAAGGATACATAGCTAAATTGAAAATCACCAATGATCCTAAGCATCAAGATCAACCCTACTTAGATCAAAGGAATTATCCCACAAAGGACATCGATGAAAATCATGTGGACTTAGTTCAGATGTCAAAATATGCCCTTAAACCATGGTAGTATTTTTATAATAAGGTCTATAAATATGACCCCACTTAAAAGCTATCAAAGAGAATGAAGGTCGTGATCACCCAATTAACTTGGATCATGGATATTAAAGATACCTTCATCAAATATAGGTTTAAAACTAATAGGCCATTCAAGGGCTTGTATGATGATGATGAGGATGAGAAGTTTAAGAAGCTCCGAGATGTGTTTCACCTAGAAGGGGATGGGTCTGAGGAAGAATCTACTCTTGAGGTCATGATGGGGGGATGATGAAGAAGAAGACATTCCCCCAGAATAAGATCCTTTTTTTGGATCCCTAGATTTCCACCTCTACATCTTTCTCCACTACCCCATGCCCCTCTATAGCTCCATAATAGGTTATGACATCATCAATTTCTTAACTAAGCACTTTGGCTCCCCTTGTCACTTTATCATCTACCCTAGTAGCCCCACTATAGGCTGAATTACCTTATACTACTCAACTTGGTACCACTTTGGCCTCAGTTCCCTCCTCATCCAATAAACCTATCATCAGGTCCAACCCCTTCTCTTTCACTATACCTATCTCCTCTCACATCCCTTTTGTCACTCCTCTACCTTCATCTTCTACCTGATCCCCTTAATGATATAATTCCCCTTCACCCCACCTTATGGACTCCCATATTTATCCCCTTCAACCCTTCACTTTCATTCACTCACCTCCATAGATATAAGGCCCACTGCTTCGCAAAAATAATTATCTATTCTATTCATAATTCTACAAGGGAACCCCTTGGTGGGAGAGATAAATTAGTGTTGGACTAGTTCTAGTAGAAAGTATATATAACAAGGGTAGCCTAAAAGACCCAAGTGCAAATGAAAAATTTAAAATAAGCTAAGGATTATGCCTAGGCTCACATGAAATTATTTTATGGATTAATTGAATAATGCTTTATGGTCGCTCGCTTGACTACCTAAGTGGTGAAATGCCTTAAACAGATGTAACCTAAGGACTATGCTATCCAAGATGTCAACCTTAACTTCAGTCAAGCCCAACCCATTGACAAAGTTGAGATTATAGAGGAGATACAAAAGTCCATGAAAATAGACTAGGTTAAGGTGGGCCATCTACTAGAGAAGACTAAGCTAGAGCTCTCAATATTAAAATTTATGATCAATCACCTAAATATTGAGGCTAAAGGTAAAGATACTGACCTCAAAAAGGCATGACTAGAGCTATAGGGTAGTATCCCAAATGAAATCTTCCAAGTAGAAGTTGATTTGTGTAGATCCACTAAGACCAAGTCACAAGAGTAGGAGATAGAGCTAGTTGAGATCTGCCAGAAGGTCCATGACATAAACTGGTCATGTCAACTATTCTAAAAATAAGCATAGTAGGACTCCTTAATCAAGGACTAGGAGATTGAAAATTTCAAAAATAACCTTATAGCTCATCCCCAGGGCCTCGAGATCCTTTCCATAGTATAGTAGATATACAAATCCTATTGGGAATGGATCAAATACATGGTAGTAAACTTGGATATAACATTAACCTTCATTACATACATGTAGAAGTTGTCCTCTTAGGTGAACACACATGTTGATTAGATGATTTATTTCATCTCTTTGAATGTCCCAAAATCATAGATCCTTATTAAAAATATCATAGTACTTTTCCTAAAGATATAATGATAGTAGGGGTAAATGTCCAAATGTAGGTAGTAGCAGAGGTAAATGAGTTTTTAAGCTACATCAAGGCAAAAAATAAGTGCAAGGCATTATTTAATGTCTTGGATGGAGCGACCTAAGAAAGGTAGGTACATATAGAATGATTGGTCCATCTAAGACTCCCCTCCACTTTTTTTTGAAATAAAATTGTCCTCCCCAAGGATCAGATCAAGGAAATGCTTGAGGAAAAGTAGGATGACCAAACCATCTTTATGGCTCTCTATCAAATTCTTGATGCCTCTGAGGTGGAAAAAATATTGGACCCACTCGCCCCATTGGAGTTCTAGACATTGATGATGATTGAGTTCTTAGGATAAATATACTTCAAGGATATGATATATTTAGATAGATCCTTTGAGGCTCTCAACAAAAAGAACCAACCAAAAAGGAGGATTAGGTGCCCTTCTAGGCAACGATTCAAAAGTTGTAGATTTCTACACCTTCCTCTATTTTGTATTTTTTTCTCATCTGAGCATCAGATTTTTGGGTTCTCCTTCCTATAAGTTGATGCCCCTATGAGTCTTTAAGAATTATGGATTGTAAATCAACTATTTCATTTTTGAAGCAATTCATTTATTTCTTTGAGCTCACTTGGCATCGACATGGTTCCTTGGTACCTTACAGTAGATCCCATTTTGGTGCTTCTTCTCTAGGCCCTCTTTCATAATTTTGACAAGTTTTTTTCCCTTTAACCACCATCAACACATGGTATTTACATGCTTAACATCTCCAAAAAATTCATGAATTACTCCAAATAAGTGCTTGCATTGCACATGCTATCTTCATGCTTGCCTAGGAGCTATGTTGGTTTCATAGTATTTAGAAAAGAACCATTAGATGATAGTTTGGGTTTCCCTTTTGATTAAGGATTTGAAACACTTTGGGATTGGCCTAATGTGTAATAATTTGATTTTTGGAGTCTAAAACCACTGAGCATACTCGAAATGGTATCTCTCTAAGAGCAAACATGTGTCACCACCTCACTTCTCCCAAGATTAGTAGTATTAAAAAATCAATAAAGATGATCTGGAGGTCAATTTCACTAATGATATTGAGACATCCTTTCATTTTTAATGTAATCATCATGGTCATAGAGAGGGAATCATTTTGTAAGGGGTGGTTGATGATCATTTTATTTCTTTACATTCTCATTTTTATGAACAACCATTGTAATAGACTAGGATAGTAGCAATTCACATTTTTCTATTCTACAACCTTATCAATCCCAATTTCATCCCACATCTATAAATCCTTCCATAGGAAATTATTCACCATGAAAGAGAGTTTTAGACATTAATAGTATCGACTAGGATATTCCTTCATGGGTAACTTGAAGTATCTCTTAGGAGATACCTTGAAGAAATTAAAAACCTTAATAACTCTAGGCAAGTTCATACTCAAGGTATCCAATAGGAGATTCCTTTGAGGGACTTATAATACCTTCATGAGTAACATGAAGGTGTCTCCTAAGAGATAATATAAAGATATTAAAAGGACCATCAAAGGAAAAATTCTTAAACTAGATTGAGGTGGAAAGAGCATGTGCATAGGAGGACCTAAAATGCATGCTCTCCTAATTATTAGAAGGCCTTTTAAGTTATCAAGTTATCAACTAATAGTTATTTTAGGGTGAAGGGATGTTATACTGGGAGATACATTCAATGTCCCTTTGAATGTATGACAACACACTTTGGGTGTCCACTAGGAGATTCCTTCAATGGACTTGAAGTACATTAGTAATACCATCATGGTTAAATTGAAGGTATCTTCTCTAAGATGTCTTGTAAGAAAAATTCACTCTTCTGAATAATTGAAAGGTATCTCCTAGGAGATACCTTGAATTTACCTATTGATGGGAATTTTGACACAAATAAGAAACATACTTCCCCTCATATTTCTCTTTTGAAATAAATATTTGTGGATTCATTTTCCTATCATATTATATTTGGTAGTGCACGTAATTTATTTTTTATTTCGTCATACCTTATTAGTTGAAGTGAGAGTTAATTTATATATTATGAAGACTGAATATTTATTTTGTATTGTAGGTTAGAATTAACATTTGTTGATATACATTTAATCACTACTTAAACACAAAAATATTTCATAAACAGATGTAATATACAACTTGTATTTTACAAAACATTAATATTTAAAACATTTAAATTGCTTTGTAGAATATTTTCAAGCAAAAAAAAATTACAACACTTAAAAGGTATAAGGTGGCCTCACTCAAAGAGAATTTGGATAAAAGGTAGAATAAGGCCTCACGCCAAGAGCATTTAGATAGAGTACCATATAAAATACCAAAACTAAAATTAAATCCACATAAACATCTTCCAGTTTATGGTGGAGATAAAATTCCTCTTACTGATTGGTATATTGAATTTTTTAGTCTGTCAAACATGCATCTAGATATATACTTGTTTAACACTACATCGAGAAAATAATCTTCTCTGATTGAAATAATTCTAGCCTATGATAAGGATGAGTTTGAATATGCCCTTTAATTATAACTAAAAGTATGGAATGGAAATGAAGGAATTCTCCATCGATCTACAATTAGTTTAAATAAATTTACACTGAGTAAAATGGAGTTGACAAAAAATAATTTTTCTCTTTCTTACAAAATATTTATGTTTTATTTGAATAGTTATGACAACCTTAAAATATTTGGGTTGATAGACAAAAATAATCTAGTCATTAGAATATAAAACATGTTGAAATAAAAACATGAAAAAGGAGTAACAACTTCTTCTACTTGCCACCATGTAAACATGTATTTAATATACCTTACAAACATGAGAGAAAAAACATTGAAGAAAACAAGACAAGCAAGGGAAACATATTTATATGAAGATTTAAAATATGTCATACAAGTACTCACACCAATGGAGAAAAATAAGATCAAACAAAAGTTTAAAACACTTTTGTTGACATAAAATTTTGATGAGACACACAGTGAAATCTCTACATGGTATATTTACTCTATAAATTATGCCTTGAACATTCCTATAGGGCTCTATGAAATGGGGGATGCAAATATCAAAATAAGAAATCTCAATGAAATAGGAGTGAATGATATTATTCATTCATTTGTAAAACATAATGAGGTTCCAATAAAGGATGCTTTATTAATTCCTTTTGATCCAAGCAACCCTGACTATTTTATTAAATCAAATGAAGTCCTAGAAGATATGATTGAGAAAAAAAAAGTAAGGTTTAAAATTGTAGATGGCCAATACACAATTACAAAATGATAGAGAATTCTTTTGGAGGAGGAATAAAATTCACAATCATTGAGAAATAAATGTTGTGTTAGAAGGAAAAGATTTCTGAAAACTTATACTCCATTCCATATTATGCATAAAATATGTAATTAATATAATGAAGTCAAAAAACAATTTATAATGATTCATTTTTAGAAAGAGTTCGATCTACATGTGACCTTATCAAATTAAGAGTTTAGAAGAATATTGAAATAAGGAAGAAAAAGATGGAAGAAATACATGAATAAGATAAACTCTTGTTCACATAAATGAACTATTTAGCACAACAATTGTAGGAGAGAAAATGCCTTCTTTCCATGGAACAACCAATTTGGGATTGTTTTGATAAGGTGTTTGATTTGTTTTAAAGTGGTATTCTACCTAGATCAGATAAACAGGATTTAAATTTCATTGGTATAATAGTTAGAAATATTGAAGGGCTTTTAGACAAAAAAAAAAGAGAACCAGTAGATTTATTGGGAAAAGGGTCTATTTCCTTCTTGAAAACCCATAGGTACAATATCATGGATAATTCATTCAAAAAGGTGAAGCTAGAAAGTAACATATTATCAAAAATTGTAGATTATTTCAATAACCATGATACAACACCACCACTAGATTAAAAAATCACACCTAAAGAGGTAATGGAGCATTATAACTTTTTTGTTAAAAGCTTTGATGATTTGTGTGTCCTGAATGAAGGTATTTATAAAAATGAAAAAGGTTTGGAAGCATTATCTCAAGATTCATTAATCATATTGAAAATTTATCTACATAATGATTGAGGTCAACTTCCCAAGATAGATACAGAAAGATTTATTTACCATCGTGGGACCCCTTGTCTTTGGTTATCCATTTTAGATGATTTTAGTGAAACATTCATTCTTGGTCTAAATGCTGATTCGATAATTATTGATCTTTTGAATATCACTAAAGTTTTTAAGGAAGAATATCTTCACCTATTTCTTCAAGCATTGATTGAAATATTTATTGTCAGAGCCTTCAATTTATTCATCATCCACAAACTATAACATTATCCTTCCATTCAAACCTCTCTCATGAATTTACATTTTAGTGATTTATGTTACATGCAAGATATGTGTGTCATACTATGGGGTCTAGATATTTATGGATTTGATTAGACATATATAACAACTATCAATTTTTGTCAAGATTTATCTCATTTTCAAGTACAAGGCTTCTACCTGTATTCACAACAAGGTAGATTAGAATATGGTTTTGACATCTACAGAGACATACCAACATTTAAAATGATTTGTTTGCACAAAATAGGAAGGCCATTCAAAAAATAATAGATAAAATATTTTAGGAGACACTTATCTCTGCTTTAAATGATCTAGATGCATGTGACATGCTAGTGGTATATATAAAAACTGGATTGGAGTGTGATTAAACAAAATTGTAAAGAAATTTATCTTGCATTATAGAAACTTAAGAATAAATGATTTTTGATGTTCAATTTCAATTTTTTTTGAAAAATTTAGAGCAACCAATACAAGAACAACTTGTTTGATCTGTACCATGCACATAACATTCTTAATTTATTTTATAATCATGATTTATTTTCCAAATATAACATATTAACAATATTTTAGTGTGTACGTTTTATTTTTCAAACCTAATAACTTAGCAATATTTCAGTGTGTAGCACCAATGGTATCACATGCAAGTGAATAAACAATAACAAAAAAAGTCATATCAATGAACATGACACATGGCAAGTTGAATAAGGTAACATAATATCATGCATGTTTTTTAAATTATATAATTTTATATTTATTAGTGATTCATAATACTAACAGAATATTTATTCATCTATTTATGTCTTAATTAAAATAGTTCACAATGCATCTCTAACACTTTATGTTTATAACACAATAACTCATGACATAGCTCTTCAAGTTGGTGCCTCCATGAAAACAACAAAAGGTAAAACTTTTTAAAAAAATAACATTTTTAAAATATAAATATCAAATCAATTGATAATGAGAATTTTTAGATACTACATTATATAATACCTTATAGGGAATAAAAAATCAAAGTTTCAATGAAAGAGTGGACCCATACAAACTATAAAAAGGCAAAAAATGATGACAACCCCTTTCAATAAATGTGTAATTATAAAAATTCATACATGTATAAAATATATTAATTATCTTTATTTATTTAAACACATTACAATTTAATTTTTCTTCATGGATAAGAGATTGTAGAAAATAATAAAATATAGACTTTTATTAGCTTGGGATTTGGTCGTATGGTTCATTTTATTATTATGTATATTGAATGTGGTTGTATTTACCCATTAAAATGTTTTTTACAAGTTTACCCATTACAATGTTTTTTACATGTTTAATTTACCTAATTTAAAATAACAAATTATGTGTTATACATTGTCTTTACTACAATAAATTTTGATGTAGAGTATCCATGTGTTCTTTATCAATTAAAAAAAAAGTATATTGTGATAGAAATAATTATATTCTTATTGATTTAAACAATTTTTAATTTGATGTGTCTTATTACAAGTATATGAAGGGGGTTCAACTATTAAGGTGTATTGTATTCATTTGAATTTAGTGATTGTGAACTATGGCTTAGAAAATTAAATCCTTATTTTTTTTGTGATGGGCTACATAAACATATGAATATGTATTGGTATGCATAAGAACAATTGATATTTTCATTACTGTAAGAATATACATGTTGGTTGATCAATGTTAAATTACTATAAATGTCTATGAGAAATGATTTATGGAAAAACTAGACTAATTCAAATTATGATACATTCATGGTCAAGTTATAAGGATTTAATATGAACTTTTATATGTATATGTGTGTTACAAAACTGGAAATAGAAATCGTACATCCATGTATAATGAGTATTATATTTACATTGTGCCTGAGCTTGTACTTATATTTATATGTGTTTATATTAATCTTTATAAGATTTATAGAAATGAAAAAAATAATAAATCAAATAAACTAAATTATGTTTTTATTTTACAATAATAAATACAAATCAAAATCACATTAATGACCAGTCTAGTAACATGTAAAACATTTTCTTAGAAATTTTTCATGTTATATCTATTATAATATAATATTGTTAATAAATGATTCATTTATTTTTTAAAAAATTGTAGATATTTTAAATGAGGAGCTAAAACTCACTTCTAAAAAACTATTAAGTTTGGGGTTGGATGACTTATTATTTGTTGTGCACAAAAGAAAAGATATGAAAATGCATGATACAGGAAAAAAGAAGATTATAAAATTGAAAATTTGTCATACTATATTTGAGATCATTCCAATGAAATTTTGAAGGTAGCATTGTAGTCTTTTTCTCACATTAGAATTTGGTCAATGATAGCGGATAATAATTTGAGGATACTCATTCAAGCCATGGGTTACACAAGTTAAAATTTTATGTTTGTTTAGGGGAAATAATATTATAGTCCATTAAATAAAAACATAAAAATATCGGATGAAGTTATTTTCAAAGGGACCTTCAGATATGATTTTTCAATTGCCAACACATTGTTCATTGATTGTAACTCTCAAAATTATATTACAAATAAAAAATTGAAAATGTGTTATGTTACATCAAGTAGATATATAGGAAATGGAATTCAAAAAGATTAAAAGGATTAGAGAATCAAAATGACATCAATCATGACATTCTTGGGAGAAATAAAAAAATCCATGCCAATAGCTGTGAACCAGTGTTTAGAAAGATGTAACTTCAGTTGATTATTTCAAGTGTATTTATTAATTATAAACTATAATTTTAGTAATAAACATTATCATCAATTTAATATAAATCAATTCAATATTATTTCAAAATAGTTTAATTAATTTTAAAATAATTGATTCTATTTTAGAATTACTTTGCTCTGGTTATTATTGCAATTTTATTTATAGTTGGAGATTCCTTGAAATTATTGAATTAGTATATTGACACTTGCTCATTCAGAAGATCTTCCCAATGAACAACAAATAATTTTCAAGATATTTTATTATGTAGATGAACTAGATTTCTTAATATGTTTTCATGCATAATCTAGATAGTCAAATGGTTCCACATGTCCCAAAAATGGAAGATACTTCAAAGCATCAATGATCAATATTAAGGCCCAGAAGGGTAGGATGAGTTTTAAAAAGTCTAACCTACTGAAAATGATTTGATCCCAAATGGTTTGAAATAATTCAATTTATTTGGAATATAGAAAACATATTATGGAGAAAATATTCTCCACTTCACTTTAGTGGGTATAATTTCAAATTATTTAAAATATCCCAATTTAATCAAAATCATCTATGCTCAAATAGTTTGAAACAGTCTAATTTATTTGGAATAAACAAAATTTATTTTTGGAGAAAATCTTCTTTTGAATCACTCCATTTTATAGGTATAGGTCTAAATTATTTAAAATAGTCCTATTTAATCAAAAATATCTGTCCAAATGCTTTGAAATAGTCAAATTTATTTCAAATATAACAAATTTATTTTTGGAGAAAATTCTCTTCACTCCACTTTAGTGGGTATAAGTCTATTTTTTTTAAAAATAACTCAATTTATTCAAAATGACCTATTTCAAAATGGTTTTAAATGTTTAAATTTAATTAGAATATATGAAATTTACTTTTTGGAGAAAATTTTCTCCACTCCACTTTATGAGGTATAAGTCTAAATTATTCAAAATAGTCCGATTCATTCAAAATGATCTATGGCCCAAATGGTTTGAACCTATCCATTTTATTTGGAACATAAGAAAATTATTTTGGAATTATTTTACTCCACTCCACTTTAGTGGGTATATGTCCAAACTATATGAAATAGTCCTTTTATCTTTATATTGATCATTTATATTCATTGCTTCAATATTTTTTATGATTAACACTCTGACATCTTAATAGATTTGTATTACATAGTTATACATGCTTTCATTTCTAGTTTCTAGATTACACTTGATTGTGTTTCTTATGATTTTATCATCTTTTTGGGAATATGAATATTCCATTATTACTTGGATTATATTCCACTTCTATATTTGTATGCCTTTGACATGTTCTTATGTCTATTGTGTGTCTTCATTCTCAGATTTAGTGACATGTGCAAATGTCCAATATATTATGTTCCCTTGGCCTACCTTTTACATGCCTCATGTATTTTTATATTTCCTTCCTTGTATGCTTCTAAACCATGACACTTTTATTTTATTGTTACACACACACACACACACACACACACAAGTTGTAGATGTCATAAGGGACCTCATGCATCTACCCTTCCTATTTGGGAGACATGATCGACATGAGGCCCCATACCCCTAGGTAGTTATTTATATTTCATTATTGTTATACATTTTTTACATCTATCTTGACACCCTTGTGAAATGGTATATTACAACATACATTATATTGGAATGTCATGAACATGATTTGGCTAACAAATTTTGTAGAGTTACTTATTTAGAGCGTATTTCTTCTATACATTTCATAGCTACCCTCAAAAGAGGGACATGTACAGGGGTTATCATATAGATCAAGATCTAATTTTTCTTTTCATAGATACATTTTAGCACATAGACTCACTTATAAATATTAGACTTAAGGCAAATATAAAATAGAACAAAGACTCAGTAGTCAGTTTAGACCATGTAAAGACTAGACCACATTGTCACTCTTGCTCAGATTGTGACAATATCATCCTATTAATGTCCACCATAGGGTTCTAGTGTCTAGTAGCCCCAACTTTAGGATTATACAAATCATTTAGACTAGTACACAAGGTACAATATAAATTTTTAAAGATATAGTCATAGGATTGGGATTTATGTTTAGATTTATCTCAAATACTAGTCATTTGTATTTTTTTTAATGAAGTATTTCCTAGTGAAATGATGGATACTTAGGTAAGAACATTGTGCTTAGGTTATGGTTTATTAGTGTTTCCTTATGTTGGTAAACTAGTTCTTCCATTATTTTTTTCACATGAATGTTCACTCATTGCCATGTGATTCATATACCAATGTATAATGCTGAAAGTATATCTATTCAAAAGACTATTCAATTATTTCATTGATAGATACATAGATAGATGTAGGGTTTCTATGTTATTTTTAATTTTAGTTAGTTTCTTGATGTCTTATGTTAGCAAAATAGTATAGGTTATTATATAAGTACTCACATGTGCATAAAGGTAGATTCATGAGATAATTAATGTGTATCCATTGCAAAATAACCTCAACCCTTCCCAATATCCTCTCTCTACACCTTGGGTAAGCACATGAGCACCACTCACTTGATATTCTGGTGTAGAAAAAATATGTTTTGGGATGAATATGGGGACTAACATGCATGTGACCAATAGGCTTCCAAAAATGACCATGGGAATTTTTGACCCGTTATCAAACTTGGTTGGCCCTTAAATATTTGAAAAAGTATTTTGGCATGAAATCACCCACTTTAAATCAATGCAATTAGGCTTGAATATGAACAACTTTAGATATGTTACATTCAATATGTTTAAAAATTTATTTGAATTTAGGGACAATAAAAAATGAATAGTATCAAATAGGATTTTTTAAAGCTATGTAGTAAACCTATAATTTTTTTAACTAAGGTAATATCGATAATTTTTAAAACCTTCACCACTTACCATAGTAATTGAGAAATAAGATGCTATTATTGATCAAATCATTCCAACATTCAATACAATATGCATTATTATTCATAATTGGAACTAAATTCCATACTTAGGCTATGAGTCAAATAGAAACCTCATGATTTAAGAGTGACTTATTCATGAAAAATATAGTATAGGGGATTTTATATAGGCTATCTATCTATTCCAACTGGGAAGTGATGAGTCTTTGGTCAAAGAGAATAATGTTTAGGTAGAATTTAACATGTTTCCTAATATAAATGTGAAAATTAAAACATGTCTTTATTATCAAATATAACATGATAAATAATTTTGAGAACAATATCTAAGATGACATATAAATTATACATAAACCAAATATTTGGGTATAATGACCACTCTGAAAAATTAAGGTCTAACAAATCCAATTGGGTTTTAAAAAAAATCTAGGGTTCACCCTCCCCAAAACATGGCCACATTACTAAATCATCGTCCTTGTTTTCAAGTAACTTATTAATATTAAGGTCATTTTATTCTAGAAAATTATAAAGATGCATGTTCTCAGCCTATCATTGTCATAATGATGTTCTTTCTAGGCCATTATTAGGTTCGTAGAAATTCTTGAGCCCCAATGAACAATCATCAATGTCTAATATGACCTATATTACATGATATGAGGGGTCACTCCATAGTGAAATTTAACTAAAGGGGAAAGGATTTGGTAAAAAAATATATTAACACCACCATGTTTATCCTCGTGTGAGATGGATTATTGTATTGCCTCTAACTAAATACTAGGAACTACTATTACAAATATTTTTCGAATTAGTCTTAAGGATTGGGAGGATATAATTTCAGAAATAATTTAGGCATATCAAACCACCTATAACAGGTTAAAAAGGTACACATTTTTATTTGGTGTTTGGTTAATAGGTAGTCTATGAAGAGGATTTCATTGTGCCATCACTAAACATAACATGTGTATTGTACCTACAGATAAAGAATTATTAGACATGTGGTTAAATGAACAAATAAATATAGATTAAAAATGCATTCTAGCTAGATGGATAAAGGTTGTTGATAATTAAATTCAAAAGGCATGGCATGAAAAGCAAATCAAATAAAAGGTCTTACACGAGGGTGTGCATGTTACATTATGACTCAAGGTATACCAATCACTTGAGAAAATTATATATTAATTGGATGGGATCATACATTTTCCATCAAATACTTGAGACATGTGCATCCAAATTATACACCCTAGAGTGAGAAATTTTATCTATGAATTTCAATGATATAAAGTTGAAACCATAATATTTGTAATCTCATATGGATTACTAAAAATATGGTAAGATACAAGATAAAATGTCTTAATATTTTAGTTATTTTCATGTATTTTATTAAATTTGTTTGTTTTATAGATAATTGTGCTCCATAATAAGATGCATTTTTACCTATGTATTGGTGTACACAATTATGTGTGTACATGCATAAAATATCTCATATTGGTTATATTATAATCATGTTCATAAGGAGATTAAAAAACATTATTTTGACATGTTAAAATAATCTACATGTGGTTATTTAAACCCAAGTTGAGTTACATAATCCATGTGTACATTGGAGGGACATGTGCACAATTAATTTGGGGGAAAGATGAAAAATTGAAGAACTAGAATGTTATCTTGAGGAGTCAGGAAATAGGTGAATGCATGTGTAAAAAGTTCTAAGTATGTAGATATACGATGACTTTGGGTTATAATGGAACATAATAAATAAGAATCACACAAAGACAAAGGATACAAATAAAATGTAAATGACACAACTTTTGCCTAATGGAATAAATTCATAAGGTGATGTCACAATAATACATAAAATAGGTGTAGGTAAAAGAAATGAAAGTCTTTATATATGGAAAAAGGTCATATAATTAGAATTTATATAGCAATGAAATGGTAAAAAAATAATTTTTTTGATACAGGTCTTATATCTAGTTTTAAACAAAATTAGTAGTTTTATCTATTTAGTTTTAGATTTGTATAAATTGAAGCACAATAAATTATATATGTTTTAAAAAGATCCAGTCAATATTTGACCCCTGTTTTCATTGATATGACACATGATTAAATCTTGTATTTGTTAATTGAAATAATTAGGTCAAAGCTAGATATTACATTGATATATGTGATATGTCATTGAAATTGGTATATATTTCCTCAATATTATTTAAATCCATCATTGAAATATTCTATCATTTCCTCTCACCATCATCTCCCAAGTCACATTGAAATATTTCACCACTTGCATAAATTATGCATGTCCTTTTCCTTCCCCACCACTTCTCTATTTATCAATTTCACCATAAAATAAAACTTCTCCTTCTCGCACAATAAACTACCATAACATAGGAAGAAACAAAACCCATATAATAATTTTAAAACATGTAGATGTAATTATAGGTTGAGAACAAAACATAGTGATACTTGATAAAAGGGCTATGTTTTGATTCATAAAAAATAATTCATTTTAGGACATTTTTTATCCTATGCATGACAATAACAAATGCATTATAATGTTTAGGTTAGAATATTTTACTTTAAATAGTTTAATAAATGGCTGCATAGACAGTGTATGCGACATCAAAGAAGCATAATTCATTATAATTATTTGACATCCTTTATATTATTTTTACTTTATTCCTTAACAATGATTTAATATAGGAAACCATAAACTACAAGATGGCTAGTTTGACCATGCTTAATACCTTTTTTCATACTAAGTGCTAAAAAATCAGTTGTGGGTTGGTGGATTTTTTTGAGGGCTTCAGGTTGGCCATCATATGATTCTATGTTTTATGATTTAACCCTACCATGTCATGTCCATTCTTTTCCATAGAGTATCCTCTAGTCATCATGTCATGTTAGGTCTATGTGATGGATTTCTTGCAGAACCATCTATAAAATCCTAAGTGGAGCCAATAGTTACCGTATGTATGTTTCATTGACCAAGAAGTATAATTTTCAAAACTTTTAATGGATCAATAGGATCCAAATTTCCATTAACCTATAAACTAAGGAAACAATGCTAAATTTCATGTTTAGTTTCAATGTTTTAAGATTAGAAACATCTCTTACATAATACTAGGTTTACTCATCTCTATGGTAATATTTTATTTTTAATTAAGTTTCATTTTTTAACATTTAAATCAATTTATTAATACATTAATATAATTATATGAATTTACATTTTCTTGCAAGTAATTTTAGTTGTTTACATTTAAGTGTGGGTGATTCATTCTCATGAAATATATAATTCATGTTCCATCCCTTTTAGGAAATGTTCAAGAATTCATTTTCTTTCCTTTGATACACATGCACATGTGTACATGTGCACACATACAAGTAGATCATTAGGCAAATACCTAATTTTTGTACAAGTCATGTGATTATGACACCTTTTTCATGCCTTATTATACTTATTTCATTTGTTTAATTTTTGTCCCTTTCAACACACTTTCCCTTCACATTAAACCCATTCATAGATTTATATCATTCATATTTTGTCATAAATACCTTCAAAATTTTCAATTCTATACATCCAGATCCATCTAGTCAACCTTCAAATCCAATTGATCTCTAATTCATGATTTTTTTCCAGTAATACCATTTTTGGTGCTCACTAAAAGTGATTTAAGTCTTTTCCATAGTTGACATATGTGATAATGCGTGACAATTTGATTTCAATTATCATATATATACACATGTAACCTAAGCCATTTCTCTTATGATAATATCTTAATCAACAAGAAATCAATTTAATGAGTTGTACATTAAATTTATCTATCACACACTTGTCAAAGAGCCTATAAATTCAGCATATTCTAACCTCATCATCTCTTGAAGTCTTGTGATTACATAATTATATAAAAATAAGGTTTGATTAAGGGTCATACATAGTAATCAAGTATTATCTCAGGTACATATTTTGAAGTACTTCTTGTCACTGGGATTGGGTTAATCACATGCATAGAAATACATGAGAGTTTTTGATCTGTAGTTACAACCCTCAAGTTAGCCCAAACCACTGAGCTTAAAAATTGCATTTAGTCATACAATATTATGGAGAGTTGTATTTATATTAAAGGAGAAGACATTAGCATGACTACAAACACTATTTCTTATTAGCAAAGTATTTTTTTTTTAAATTTTGATTATAACAAATAACTCATAAAAGTTTCATCTTTAAAGTAAGGTTCATTTTAAGAATCCATGACAGAATCCCCCTAGGTTTGTTTAAGCAAATTGAATTCACAACCTTGGTGAATCAAAGTGTGAAGAGGAAATGAAAAATCACCTTATGTATTTTCCACACAACTGGTTGACACGTTGATTACATGCAGATAGAGATCAAGGTGACCTCATACCATTAGGTAATATTATGCTATCAAGGGATAACATGTTTTTCGGTGACATTATGCTACCAAGTGACATTATGTTAACATGTGACATTTTGGTGTTGGATCTTAGTGTGACTACACTAAAAAATTTGTAGTATCATGCTAGGTGGTAGGATGCTACTGAGTGACATTACACTACTAGGTGATATTATGTTATCAGGTGATATTATGATTTGGGCATAATTATGTTGTCAGGTAGGAGTATACCACTAGGTAGTAGTATGCCATTGAACAAAATTTTACTACCATACAACATTATGCCATCAGGTAACAACATAGTGTTTGGTAGTAATAAGGTGTTGAGTGGTAGTATAATACCAGATGATAGTATAATGTTGCTTGATAGTATGGTGTTTCTCGGTAGCATCATGCCATGTGATATAATAATGTTGGCTAATAGTGTGTTATTGTATAATAACATGGTACAACCTAGTAACATACTATCAGATGACAACATGCTATCATGCAATACCATGATATCACTCAGGAGCATACTATTATGTAGTAACATGGCATTGTTTCACACCATACTATTGTATGACATGATGTTGCCAAGTGTGCAATGATTTTACATATCATCCTCCTTACTTATGGCCTCATGTTGTTTCCACCTATCATCATGCTACTATGAAACACTATGATTCCATGTAGTATCATGCTATCATACAAAATTATGCTACTATGGGTCTCAATACTACCGAGTAACTTGTTATCAAGCAACAATATACCTTGCCTATCACCACTCATGCCAACTGGTTGATTTTTTTCCCTTCCTATATTATAAATATCCCCACAATTCCCTTATTTTCACACTTTGATCAATTTTTTTTCTCATCTTACTTTTTGTTTTCATGATTCACCTACTTACATCAATTCTACACCAAACTTTCAATGGCTTTCACATCCATGAAAACTCATAGTCAAACAAGGGTGATCTAGAACAATATTTTTAAGAATGTATTGTGTGTAGATTTCTTGTAGATGGTGGAACAAATAGAATCCTATGTTGACTAGATATATCAATGCAAACTCAAAGGCATGGTATAGATACCTCAATATGACATAATTATCAACAATAACTTGCTATAATATCTAGTTACCTATTTTAACTAAAGTGAGAGTCATTTCTATGTATAATTTATTAATAAAACAATATCCTTTGTCACCTCTCCATTGGATATCTATAATTTAATAGGCCTTTCAAATTGTAATGCAAGTCCTATTAACACCAAGTTTGTCTTTTCTGATGTCGATAAAAATTACTCGGAGTCGGTCTACAAAGTGGCCATTAACCCAACTAATAAGTTTTAGATTTATTAATGAAATTAACATTTCCTAATTATTCCTATATCATTTATTATCAATTGCTTGATATCATAATTGTAATTTCATGTTTTCTATTTTCATTACAGATAGTCAAAATCAAAGGGATTCCCCATTAAAAAAATAACTAATCCATTTCTCAAATCTATTATGCATTTCTTCCAAGTGAGAATTGTTTTATAGGGAAGACCATTAGACATTCTTGTTTGGGTTGTTTACTATATTCTTTTTTCTTTATCAGGTGTTGTATGTGACTGATGCATAGTTATATCCAACAAGATAAGTGATAAGTTAAATTTTGCATTTTCAAAGGAAACTTGCATCATTTCATCTTCTAACTACATTTTGGCCTTGTATTTTGAGTCCTTATATGAAATACAAAATATTACAATTACCACTGCCATTAATAAAAAAATAAAAGATAATGATTTCTCTATAGAGGAACATGAGGTAAGTTTAGTTTTCCTAAGTATCCTTTCTTGCTTTATACATATTTCAAATTTTAACATTTTTTAGCTTGTTATTCGTTATAGGTGAGAGTTCATGCTTATGACCCAAGAAAATTGGTGGCAACCAAAGGTTGGCATTCTCTAGAGGAATCTAGTGATATCGAGTCCATAGAGTCTTTATTCATTTCATTTTGAATTGTGGAATGCCAAAAAAGTGATTCTATTTTATCTCTGCTTCTAGGTTCCCCCAAATTTTCTTTAACGTTTTTTTTTTTAAATTTTATTGTTTAGTGGAAAAACATAATTTTCATATTGGTTTTTATTTTTGTTTTTGAAATTGAATTTTGAATTTTTACCATTGAGGATTCTTCCGTAAAACACAATCAATGTTTTCCAACTTACAACTTTCTTTTTAATTTAAAGTTTCTTAGAATTTCCTAATTAATTAACTATATAATTTACTCATTTTGTAGGTAAAACCACCAATGTCTCTTTTGTAAGGACAAAGAGATGGAAAGAGTCAACTCCCATAAGGACAACAACAGGGGAAAAAGAAATTCTATCAAGGACAATCAAAATGAAAGAGGAAATCACCTTGACATGTAATAAAAGATTAAATTTGAATTTGCATTAATTTTATGTTTTCAAATTTACCAGTTTTGAATATTTTTTTACAGTCCACTCAACATCTATCAGGAGACTGAAAAGTATGCCACCACCCCCAGCACCCATCCAGACTCAGATAAGAGGAAATAACATCACCCTTCTTGCATAAAGTAGAGGAACACTATAAATTTATTATTTACCAAATTTCTCTGTTGGTGGCCTTTCAAGAGCACAAGGTCTTACATGTTTATAGAAAATTGATCTAGATGAAGAGTTTCTTGGGATTGAAAGAGAGCCACTAACTATTGTTTAATTAAATCCACCTAATTTTATTCAAGATGATAATGTGCCTACACATGTGCCTTCTATGGCTTCCTCTTCCTTGGCTACCCCGCACCACACTGGTAATTTAAATGTCTTTGATGATTCCATTACTAATTTTTCATTGAAAAATATAGTTTTATAAAATCTACTTGCTAATGTAAGGGAAGGTTTTATTGAAAAAATTAATGATTTAAAACAATGGGAGATAATGGAAAAAATATTTATCAAAGAAATCGATTCCTGTTATGACAACCACTCCCAAAGAGATAATTTATTTTCACTTGTTCAAAATGCACCCTCAAATATTGATGTTTTATTCTAGAAATCTCAATGTGGATTGATTTTTGTTGACAATGTTTACAATGAAAGGATTTAAGAGATTATGAGAAATAGGTTGGAAAATTTAAATTAAAAAGCCTAAGCATATTTTAATAAATGGGTTAATGATATAAACCTTGTTACCATTACACAAGTAGAGAAGGATAAAGTTACAATAAGTTTTTATTATCTATAATGTGTATTTTGGTTATTAACCTTTGTATGTTATTGACACTAACATATTGTTTGTTGATTTCCAGTAAAATATGAAAATTTGAAGCAATAAGAACATCTTATTAATGTGCATTTAAAAAATACATGCAAAAGTATCATCTAAATGATTAATTGAAGGAAAATCTTGTTCTATTAAATTAAAAAAATACTTTGATGAATATAATTAAAGAGAATGATATGGATCCAAGTATATTATTAAATCAAAAAATAGATACATATCCAACTATTTTTTCAATAGGTGATGCAAAGAATGAGGAGAGGGTGTTTCTTGTAAATATGAATTATACTGTAGAGGATCTTCAAAAGGAAGGAGTGATAATGGAGGATCCTTAGGTAGGTCAAGATAGTGGGGTTTCCATGGAGGGTGATGCTAAGTAGGAAGGGGTGGAGAGTCTCTACCATAAAAATGTTAGTTTGTTTCAAGTTTATAATGTTTAAAATATTACTTTATAATGTTTTGAATAATTTATATCATGCTTGTTTGAAAAAAACTTGTTTTATTAAATGATATTTTATAGTTGTTCAAAATACTCTTGTTATATATATATATATATATATATATATATATATATATATATATATATATATATATATATATATAGTATGGAGATAAAGTAGAGTAAATATTTGATGGAGTTATACTATTCTAGTAGTTGTAGTATTTGAATGCATTGTTATGTTATTATAGTAGTTGTAGATTTTAATGCATTGTTATATTATTATACTGTTGTAGTAGTTGTAGATTTCAATGCATTGTTATAATTTTCTAGTAGTTATATCATTTGAATGCATGACTATACTATTTTATTAGTTGTAGTAATGAATGCATTGTTACATTGTTATATTAGTTGTAGCATTCAATGCATTGATTGTGGCGGAATTTGTTAATATGTGACCCTAACTATAGGAAAAATATTTCCTCTATATTTGTGTAATGTTTCTAATGTAAATGTGAAATAGAATAATATTGGTGTGATTAAAATATTTTCTATGTTTTGGTTCAACACTTATACATGTATTAAATATGTGTATATGCTCTCTAAATTAGTATTATAGACAATTAAGATAATAAAAAACAAAAAATATTTATAATTGGAGTTTTAATGGCAAGAAAAATAGTGTCCTATGGTGCACCATGCATGTCTAGGCATAAGACTTATATGCTTCAATGAATGCTATAAGGAAATTCTCTATACAATGTTAATTAAAATTATGATCACTCCTTAATCAATGACATACTTTCCAAATATATATAATTACTATTTGAAATACATAGAATTTTAATAAGACAAAAAATATTAATTCGAATGTATTGAATAATAATCATGATTGTAACATGTAGGAAATAGATTAAAAAATTTATGTATTTGAAGATGAAAGAATATGAAATATTTTTGAAATAGTAAGTTCTATACTTATCAAACTAAAAGTTTGGCAGCTGAAATAATCCTCGAGAAACTTGCTCATCATAAATGTGATTTTCATCTAGCATGGTAGTGCTATATTTAGTCTTGGTATTCTCATCTTCTATATTGGTATCTATATTAGTCATTCCTCTTATTTCAAATATAAAAATCCATGTTGTCACTATTCTATCATATGGAAACTTGTCCATAGAATAACGTAAAATGTGTAGTCTCAACCAAGTCTTTAGCTTTTTATCTAATATGTTTTTGAGTTTTGACCTCATGAAGGATAATGCACTAAAAACTCACTCATCTTCCACAAAACTCAAAATCATTATTTGAAAAATTTCATATAATATAAAATATTCAATAATACTATCTTATAATAAACTATTTAGATAATCTTTTTTCCATAGACTGTAATGTCACCATTTTATGTTGGGTCACTTAAACACTAAAATTGATCCATCATTGTAATCCTAAATTATGTTGATTGAGACATCAATAATTATTTATTTAAAATACCATTAATCTAAACTCCATTCACATCTACACATTTTTAAAAATGCATAATACTTATACCCAGATATTTGTGAAATAATTTGTTGATCTATTTTTGACTATTGAGACTGTTCCAAAAAATGGGATTCACAACTCCCATGCCCTCCACAAACACATCCCTTTGAAAACATTCTCTGATCTTAATGGATAAAATTTGTGAGATTTTTCTTAATTTAATTCATCTTTTAGACAAAATAGTATCATAGAGTAAATGTGTCACATGTACATCATCAGGTTCATCTCCCACAACTTCAAGTCTTCCAGAGAATGTATGTATTAGGATCTCAATGCCATTTACCACAACACAAATATGATCATGTATATTAAATTTAAAATAATTCTCTCGATTATAAAAATCTATAAAAATTTTCTAGGTTCTAAAAATAGGTCTATGAAAACTTTCATTCGATGTGTATAATATATATATAAATATTGACATACACATTTTATCAAATGTATGAAGTCAGTAATATAAATAAACCTCTCTTGGGTAGGTTTCATTAAAAAGTTGATTTCCTTCAACATAGGCAAAATATTACATAATGTTAGTAAATTTTATAAATATATTAATTAATGCAACAAATCTTTTACTTTTTAAACTTATGATGTTTATAAATAAACCCTGTTAATGATGGATATTCCCCAAAAATTTTGCATGCACATTCATACATGGAAATCTATCTGGTTTGAAAATCCTTCGATATAGATTTACCATATGTCATCTTATTTACCATATGATGTTTTTGTCATTTTTTATCATTTTTTGTATTCACATGCATACCTTACATGCTTGTATTCTTATCCATTTTTCTATTTATGTGTTCTTATTATCTGTTCATCTAGGTGTTTCATGGATATATACATTTCCCACAATGTTTCTCAATTATGTTTAATTTAAGTTACATTATATGTTATTTTCCAAGTCTTTAACTACAAATTTTACATATGTATTTTATTGGAGGCTCACTACCATTTTTCTTGTTCTACAAGTTCTAAAAATAGATATTTTTCAACATAGTCAAATGGAAAAGTCCTTCCTATTATCCATGTACTTCTCTTCCTCTATCGACATTTTAAAGTGGAATTTTCTATAAAATTTGGTGTCTGAAAAGAATTATAATTATATTGTGAAGTTCTTAGAGGAGTGTGTTCTAGTGAAGTGACCAAAGGAGTGTCTTCTAAGGGTGGCATTTCATTAATAAAATCATTAGGTAGTGATAATTTATTGGGATTAATTACTTCTAATGAAATAGTGTCAATATCCATGTTGATTTCTACATTAAAATGGTTTTGCAATTATTATACAATATAAATAATTAGTTGATATATTTTTAAAAAGTTTTATAATTAGATACAGTCATAGGGCCTATTGTTTGTATAGTATACTTTCTTAGATTTAAAAAATAAGACATGATATTGGATTTTTCTAGTATTTGTTGTGGTGCCTACCCTTGCCATTACTTCTTGATGCTAAAATTTTATTTTTGGGTGGTATAGTGATACCAGATTCCCTTCTACTACCAGGTGTCAAGATAATATCACAGAACACAGTGCTTTTAGGTGGTAATCTACTTTTGTGTAGCATAGTGTTATGGGGTGCCAATATGATGTTGCATGACACATCACTATCAGATGATACATTACCATCATGTGATACATTAATACTAGGAATCAAGGTGTGACCATGTGGCATAATGCTTTAAGGTATCAAGCTACCATTGTGTGAAACATTGATATTAGGCATTATGTTGCTATCACATGGTACATTGTTACCTGGCATCACATTGCCATCATGTGACATAGTGCTACTAGAAGCCATGTTGCAGTCATGTGACATAGTGTTGTCAGGCATTCTATTAGCATTATATGAAATAATGCTTCCAAATTTTATGTTGTTATTGAGTGGTGCACTCATTCCACATGATTTAGTTACTATTGAAAGAAGTTGAGCGGTGTAGTTTGACCTTAAGTCTCAAGATATTTTTAATGTGATAAAGAAAGATACTTTGGTGGTAAGTTTGTGACCTCTAGGAACATATATATATATATATATATATATATATATATATATATATATATATATATATATGGAAAATTAGATGGATAAATCCATAATTAATGTAAATCATTAGTGAGTTATCCCTAAAAAAATGACATCCCAAATTTTAAGTGAAAGGGTCTTATGTTGCATCCAAAAAAGTCACCAAATTCAAATTCCCCAAACTAGAATATTCATGAATTAATGAATATTTACCTCCAAAATTTATCATACCCTAAAGGATCAATAGATCCATATTAATATCTAGGTTTCACATTCAACCAAACATGTGGTTTGAATTTTTCAATCCCTGTAAAAATTAGTCATCATCAGAAAACATAATGTGGTTCTTGAAATATCCTATACACAATTCCGAAGTTTGATTCCCAACATCAGAAACCACTTTCAAAAGTATGCCAAGTAATATTCAAGTACATATTTCTCTTTTAAACTCTTTGCTTATTACAATTATCAATATTTCAATCTTTCTATTTTAATTCTGCACTAGGGTAAGTCTGGTTTACTACATTTATCCTATATCTACATAGTGTCCTTGTTTTACATAATTGGCATAGTATTTTAAAAACATTTATACCAATTTTTTCAAATATACTAAAAAAATCCATTAATTTATTGCAACAATAATTGACACTCATATATATGTGACATAAGAATTTTTATACTTGAAAACATGTAGCTACAATTGAATATAGAAGATTGAACTACCAAATATGAATACCTATTATGAGTAGATGACAATTTTTAAAGATGGTTTTATTACACTATTTTTGTATTGTAGGATAATATATGGAGTGATTGAAACATTCACCACAAGTTAGTAATTCACTAAAAAAATATACATAACACCCAATGATTAGTTCAAGAACTATTTTCTCCAAAAATATTCCCATTTTTCCTTATGTTTCTATAATTTTCAAGTATAAAACATTAACAAAAACTAACTCAATAATATATCCATAGTAATAAATAAATAAAATAGGATGTGGGATGTAGGTTAGGAATGTAAAAAACTAATAACAATAGATATGCAGTGATATATGAAATATAAATAATATTATTTAATGATAAATAAGGTTATCATGGAAAACACATTCTAATTTCTTAGTATAAGATTGAAAACCAATAACAACATTTATCTAGTTTTTTAAGTTTTTTTTTTTCAATCCAACATTGTCTTGATGTGAAATGTGATATGTAGGCTAGGAATAATGAAAGCCAATAACAATAGTTATGTCATGGAAAATAAAATGTATTACATACTTTTTTTATAATAAATAATGCTTTTATGGAATACAAATTATGTTATTTTAGAGGTGTAAAAATGCACATATTTTTAAAAAAATGATTAGAACATGAGGTTTTTGTTTATTAATTTATTTAATTAGTGGTATTAAAAGATTCTTAATAAAAGGGTCGAGGGGTGTAGTCGGTTGGTCGGGTTATTTCGTTGCAGCTCTTCCCATCAGTGTTCAAGTCCCCCATCGGCCCCATGGTACCGGTATTAGTCGTGTCTAGCCAGGGGCGCTGTTCACGTTAAAAAGTTTACCTGGCCTTCAATAAAGTGGAAAAAAGATTCTTAATAAAAAATAGGTATTAACACATTATAAATTTAATAACTAACACACTATCTTTTTAACAAATAATACCCTTTTAGGGATTGTTTTATTTAATGATTTTCTATTAGTAAATAACTCAATTTTTTAGTGTGTATTGTTTAAAAAAATAATAATTGTAAAACACACTATCATTTAACAGAAAACACACTATATTATTGATATCCCAATATTGTTTTTATAAACAATGGTTTCCTAAAATGATAACACAAAATAAAATGGTTGTTTTTGAATTGCATAAAATATTTTGTACATGCTGAATATGGTAACCAAACTTCATTATAATGAAACACAGTGTGAAATAATTCACTTAAAACTAGAATCCACACAAATATGTTAAATTCTAGTGGGATGTTTATAAAAATTTATGTGTGAAATGATGTGAAAAATTACAATCTTGAACATAAGAGGAATAATGAGCTTTGGAATTGAGTCAAAGTAAAATTATATTTCGTACTTTAATAAATGTGAAGTAATTAACACATATTGACTATAATAAAGTGTTGAAAACATTGGAATACTTCAATAATGGTTGTGTATATATGCTTATCTTGGATACCCTTCTTGTAATTTATCCAAATATATATCTTTTTATGAAAATATAAATAGTGTTTTTTTTGTCTTCTATATAATTAGATAACTCCTACTCTACATGTTCATTTGTTTCACTTGAGGCTTGACGTTATCTTCTCTTCTCACTTATTATCATTTAAGGGATATTATGTTATTTTATTGTATGTTTAATGTGTTGTTAAAAGCATTTTTTTCAAATCAAAAATTTTAGTGCTAATATTTATAGTCAAATTAATAAGGTAATGACAAAGAAACAATGGCCATAGTAATATGTTACAAGTGCTTTTCCAATTCCTTTACACACACACACACACACACACACACACACACACACACACACACACACACACACACACACACACACACACACACACACACACACACACACACACACACAACAACCACATTTCCAACACCTTTATGTAGTGATATCAATGGTAATCTTTGAGATGAAGAGAGATATGTGATAAGGATAATATATTACAATTCACATACTTGAGATGAAAGAAAATAAGAGTAGACACAAATGGTGGGGAACTATGAGTACCTGCTAAGAACATTAGCAATATAAAAACTAATACAAAGGCAAGTGCTACAATTTTTTCCTTTAGAGGTATATTATGTGTCTCTATGGGATATGTTTGGATGTATAGGAGTTTGTGTGGGATTCCATGGAAATTGTACTTGATTTTATATAGTTATATTGTGAATGATTATGATTATGAAAAAATTTTGTTGAAAAATTAAAAAAAAAAATTCGTTGTCAAAGAGATGACGTTAGGTTCAGTTAGATTTAAATTTTGGTAGAATGAATATCCAATACATTTTAATTTTAATATTTAATATTTATGCTTTTAATATTATAATTCTTTAAGATTTGGAGATTAGAGTTGTTTATTCTAATCTGATTTTAGTTATTTGAATTATAACCACAACATAACCAAAGTGTTCAAGTGTTTCTCATCATCCAAAAATAAAGATAAATTTTCATGTCATTTATAAAAGCAAAATATTTCACACTTCACATTGTTTAGAAAGTTAATTAGCCTTATCCTAATGGTCCCATATAAAAAACTTGGAGAGGTTAAATTTAATACATATATGGGATCAGGTTAATTATATATGTATTTAAGATTGTATAATAGGTTTTATAGTGTAATTTGTGTTTAGATTTGAAAAGAAGCCCTTGTTAAAATTATGAAGTATATTTACCCATCCCTTTATTTATCTTAAATAATAGTAGATTATTTTAGAAAATGTAAATTATAATAAATATATAGATAAAAAATATTATACAAAATGTGTTTAAGGAATGTCTTACTCATTTTTATCTTTTTCAGGGGGGTTTCGTACCAATTTTTCATGAAAATCAATAGTTTTGTATTAATTTTTCTTTTGACACTAACATGAAATTTTTATATTAAAATTATGGGTTGATTTTTATGATTCAAAATGTATCAAGAGTAATGGTTAATATATGTAATCAATTAAAATTCATCAATAGAAATGGCATTATTTAAAGTGGTTTAAATTATCCCTAACAAAGAGTATAACAAGTTAAGTATGTGAATCATAATAGATTATCCTTGTCACATCTCTCTATTCATCTCAAGGCTTACCATCGATGTCACTATATAAAGGTGTTATAAATGTGGGTGTTACATTAATGACATATATATGTAAAGACATTAGCATTCAAAAATCACTTGAAAAATATTACTATGATCATTGTCGTATTCATTTGAGTATAAATATTGGCACTAAAATTTTGGATTTGAAAAAAATGTTATTAACAACAAAATAAACATACAATAAAATAAAATAATATCCAATAAAGTATAATAATTGAGAATAGGATATAACTTCAAGCCTCAAGTGAAACAAATGAACATGCATAGTAGGATTTATCTAATTATAGAGAACATAAAAAAACACTAGTTATATTTTCATAGAAATATATATATTTGGATAAAAAAAGGGAGATATAAGAGAAGGATATATACACAACCATTATTACCATATTTCAATGTTTTCATCACCTTAATGTAGTCAATATGTGTCAATTACTTTACATTTATTAAAGTACCAAATATAATTCTCTTTTAACTTAGTTCTAAATCTTATTATTCCTCTTATGTTCAAGATTGTAATTTGTGTACATCATTTCACACATAAATTTTAATAAACATTACAAAGGAATTTAACATATTTATTTGGATTCTATTTTTAAGTGAATTATTTCACATTGTGTTTCATAATAATGTATTTTTGTTACCATATTCAACATGTACAAAATATTTTATGTGATTAAGAAACAACTCTTTTATTTCATATTGTCATTTTATTAAATTATTATTTATAACAATGAACTTGGGATGTCAATAATATAATGTGTTTTACATTAAAGGATAGTGTGTTTTATAATTAATATTTTTAAAAATAATTTATAATACAAAATTATTTTCTTTACTATTAGAAAATAATGAAGGAAAACAATCTATAAAAGTGTATTCTTTATTAAAATGATATTGTGTTAATTACTAAATTTACAATGTGTTAATACATTTTTTTTTTAATTAAGAGTATCTTAATACAACTAACTAAAATAATTAATAAACAACAACCTCATGATCTAATCAATATTTATAGAAAACATATGCACATATTTACACATCCAAAATAACATAATTTTTATTCCATAAAAAAATCATTTATTATTAATATATATTTAACACATTTTAATTTCTAATGACATAAAATTTATTATTGGTTTTCAATATTCTTATCCTACATATCACATTTCACATCAAGACTATTGGTTCCCAGTTGTACACTTCTTTCATTCAACCTTTCACACTTGAATAAAATGGGAAATAAAGATGAAAGACTTGTTAGTATGTCATTATATCCAGGGAAGGGTTTGACATATAGAATAGACCAGACATAAAAATGGTTTATAGGCACTAACAAAGGAGATTGTTAGATCCTTACTACTTTTACCTCTACCTAAACCAAGGTGATAGGACATATGGGGTATCTTGCTCACATGGAGTGATTCTATAATTCAACCTCCATGGGGATTTTTTGCAGACAAAAACATGACCAGGGCACAACCAAACTTTTTCACTCCACCCAGAAAGGGTTGTCACATGAGATGAACAAATGTGCTAGGTCACATATAAGCTACTAAAGATAGATATTTATGTGATTCCATTTTTTTGCTGTAAAGAATTATCAATAATAGGGGCTGAATGAAAGACTATAATGCTAGTATTTAAAGCATTAAACATAGACACATGTTAAACAAGAAATATTTCCTACATTTATAAGGAAAATAACTCTTAATATATAAAAAATAACTCTTAATATATGAAACAAGGGATATTTTTTACTGGGTAGGATAGGGTAGGATAGTTAGATAGTGTAAAAAGGAAGTGATGTGCTATTGGTTTCCAAATAGCAAGGTTTTTTCCAATAGTCATGACATCACTTACTAAAAATATGTAGAAAAAATGGCTAACAAGCTAAGGCAAAGTACCAAGAGTAGTTTACATCCATTGGTTCCTATATAATGTAAGTACCCAAATAATCCCTGAAACCCTAGAGTATACACTCCACTTATGATCTCAAATACTTCCTCCTATTAAACTCATGAACATAAGGTTCCCTTAAAATTTATTAAACAACATATTTCTAAATACAACTATAGAAATAGATTTATAACCTAGAGCTATGCTTAAAATGACAACCATGAATGATCACAAAACCAAATATCCAATCAAAAAATCTTATAAAATAGATTATTGTAATTCATCAACAAGAAAGAGTAAGAATTACAAGTATTTTCCATTATATTGAAAGAAAACATTACATACATCAATGTTTCAAAACCTTGCCATGGGGACAAGCATGGTATATTTTCTCCATGTTGGATAGGGGAGTCATATAAACATGCTCTAAGAGCTTGTTAATGGTTGTATAGCTACAACCACCTTTTATAAGAGAGACAAAACGTATAGAGTATTGATCCCAAAATTTGGAAGAGCCTATACTTAGGAAAAATAAAGACTGTCAATAATAAATGAATAGAAGACTAAACTTCTATTTATACTTTTTTTACCTTCATTTACAATCCAATAATGGGGGTTTCATTTCAAAAATTTGAAAAATTATAGTCAACACCTCAAATTCCATTTAAGATGCTTCCAAATGGAAAAAGTCCTTTTCCATGCCTGAGATATTCATGTATTTTCAATAAAAATGATTCTTCTAAATATCTCTACAAGTAATGATGAACATCTACAACAAATCTTTGCTCTCCTTGGAT
Organism: Torreya grandis; assembly: GCA_037957365.1. NCBI lineage: Eukaryota > Viridiplantae > Streptophyta > Pinopsida > Cupressales > Taxaceae > Torreya > Torreya grandis. The sequence continues at coordinate 752,646 of JARHVA010005934.1, forward strand.
GGAAATGCCTTTTGCTTGAGCTAGAAAGATAATATTCATGATGGATGCTAAAAAAACCTTTTCCTCTATTTAAATTGCTTGAAAATGCCCCTTGACCACTCATTTGCATAACTAAAACCTTTTTTACAACTTTTCTTCTTTATATACATGCCAAAGAACAACCTTGATTTTGCAATGATGGTATGGGAATATTCTAGATCCATGTCCATTTGAATTATATTCATCCAATGGCCCACCTTGACTTTATAATGCTATAATATCTTTCCCATGGAGGAGCTTGAACAAGTAAAATATGACAAAATACATACTTAGATTTATTTTACCTTTTTACTTTTTGGCTCCAACTTGTATTGCCACACTTTGCATTTTCAGTTTTTTTTTTTTTTTTAAATTTTGATTTTTATGGTTAAATCCACATTTATAATTCATAAATTCATTATTTATCACTTTTTATCCTTCTAAGGGAAATTTTGTCCCCTTTTACAAATTTGCAAATTTTCTTTATTTTGGGGAAATCTGGGTTCCATTTATAATTTTGCAATTTCTTTGTATTTGGTAAATCTAGAGCTCAACAATAATTTTTTAATTTATAAATTAGATAATTGTAAATTGAAAGATTAAAATTCATAGTTACAATCCCACTAAACTTTTCCTTTGTAAATTGTAGAAATGCAAATTATAGGATTGTAATTCATAGTTGGAGTTCCCTCAGTAAGTTTCCTTAGCAAAATGGGAATTCTAACTACAACTTGTAATTTCAAAAATTACAAATTGAAGTTGGGCTTCCCATTTACATAAAAAGTTCCTTTTATGGAATCTAGAACTGCAATTGTAATTTTAAATTTTACAAAATTGAAAACTACAGTTAGGGTTCCCATTTCCCTCAAATTTTGATTTTAAAGAATTTAGAACTCCAAGTGCATTTTATAAATATAAAAAATTTCAAATTGCACTTGGGGTTTTCATTTCCCTAAAAAGGTTCCTTTAGGGAAAATGGAACTCCAACTACAATTTGCAATTTTAAAAATTTCTAAAATTATAAATGGCCTTTAAATTTACACTGGGACCCCATGTTGACTAGCATTGACTAGGCACTTTCAGAGACTAAGGTGCAATTTGTAATTTACACAAGTGCAAAATTGCATTTTTCCTCCAATTCTCCCTAAACTTCTTCTTGAGTTAACTTTTCTCATCCTTGCTTTGATTGGTGAGATTGGGAGAGTTGACTGTAATTCATAATTGTACTTGGGAGATTTACATTTTATAAATTATTTTACCCATTGAAATCTCCCAAGGACTTTAGGAGCCTCAACTATAATTTATGAAACTTGCAAAATTTTGTATTTTTCAATTTAACTCTATCCCTGATCCAGTAAATCACCCTGTAGAATATCTTTCCTGAATCTTAGCCCTTCTCTCTTATAGCCATTACTCAATTCAAATATTTACACTTTATGCATGATGAGATACCACATTCTCAAATAATCTTTCAGCCATTTGAAAATAGGCTAAGCAAATAGGCTTCCCTAATACATAATCTTCAAACATTACAAGGCTTTCTTTCAGCTAAGCATTCACTACATGATATCGGGTATCTTTTTGGATCATTGATAAAATTTTACAAGCCTCATCTAGATGAGACCAAAAACAAAATTCATTAATTAATAATTCCAAATTTTTAAGAATCTTTCATCTCTCAAGAATGCAAGTTTGGTCATTTTCATTTTTCCATTTCTCTAGAACTATGTGATGATGGGGTCTAGCCCCTTGTGAAAAATAGATTTTATTTCCCTTCTATTTGAATATTACATTAAATCCTACCTGGATAAAAGATGGAATGATAAAAAGGATCTTTGTCTGAAAATATCTTATACACTTTCCCATTTTGGATGCCTTTAGCATAGGATTCATTAGAAAAGGTGTCTTTCAAGACTCTCTTTCCTCTTTTTCACATGGTTTTAAAATCTATATCCAATGATTACATTATCCTGATGAATAGGTCCAATTTTATTTGGTTGTGTCTTCCCTCTCACATTATACAACTTGAAAATTGATTCTTTCTTCTTCTAAGTTAGCGTTAAGAATGGATGAGATTTTGGGATAACCCTTTCCAGTTATAGGCACATCGAGTTTGTGTAATGAAAATCTAGGTGGATGAACTCTAACTTGAAAGGTACTCAAAGTTAATTTGGATCCAAGCCCTTTTATGTCATTTATAACACTGTTCTAAAGACCACATTGATCCACCCACATTTAATATAAAATCATTGCAGTAGGTTGGGGGACTAAGATTGCAAAAAGAAGATTTATCCCTCTTGAGAATAGTAACAACAACAAGTTGTGGCAAACCTATTGTAAGTCTAGTAATTTTATGAACCATATATAAAATAATCCTATTGAATACTGATGCACACTTTTCTACACCTTCAACGCCACATATCTTGACCCCTAAGTCACTATTGAACTTTCTATCAGCACGTTTCTCAAGCTTTAAATGTTTTGAATTTTTTGTTAAAATATGTGGGAATTTTCGGAGGATGGTCAAAATTTTATTCAAACCCAAAAAAAATTTCATCCTCTTATCTTTGTGGAAGACAGAGATATAAAATAAAATTGTTGTTTAACAAGCTTATAAATTGTGTCGACATTTTCCTTTTCCATCATGCACTATTCTTGTCTTTCCTTTTCAAGTTTCAGGGATGGGGGTGTAATTTACACCTTGTGTTTTTCACATTTGTATTTTTCAATTGTTTTCCCTTGTGATACTTTTGACATAATTTCCACCTATAAACACAATTTTGTTTCAACACCCAATCTTCTGATAAAAATGTTAAACTTATTTTGCAATTGCTTTCCCCCATTGAAACCCTGATGGAAATATCATCACTCATTTATAATTTTACCTCTAGTCAAAATTATATTCAATAGGGGATTCTTCACCGACATCCATGCATCACTTTCTTTCCCTAAATTTTTTATTTTATTCTTATCTTCCATGTGGGTAGATTGTTGAGGCATGGAGCTGAGTGTGTTTCTGTGTGCCCATGTAGGCTTATATCATTCCATGTAGGAGGTGTGATATATTTAAAAAAATAAAAAATATCATAATCATTTGGTGTGAATTCAAACACCAACACTATATCTTTCTCAAGCTTGTACATGCCCTATGAGTATACAAAGAACCCCAAAACAGAAGACTAGGTGTCATTCTATTAGTCCATATATTTAATAGTTGATTAATTTATTAGAGAACACCCATGAAATCTCAACAAAAAAATTCATAATTATAAAAATAGATTATGAGGATCTGAAGATGAACACACGACAAAAAAATTAAAAGAACTATACAAGTAAGGCCTAAAGCATAGGGGTAATATAAAAAACAAAGTACTAAGACTATACAATATAAAATATATACACAATAATGGGCTCAGTCAAGGAAATGTTTTAGAAGTTTTACATTAATTGGTGGCTTTGAAATATCATCATCCCATATTTTTATTAACTTTTATAGTATTTTAGTGGCTAAGATAAAGTAAACCAATCTCTACACTTGCCTAAAAGTATTGATGCTAGGATTTGATAGGATAACAAGTTGAAACAAATCCTCTTTGTGTAATATCAAATCTAGATAAAGCTAAGCCAAAATATCTTTTTACCTTTTCAATAGATGAAAATAAGCTTTCTTCTCGACTGCAATCAGGTAAGTACCAAGTAGGAGTGCCTCATGATCATCAATGTTATCAATGTAATAGAAAAATGACATGAAAGAAAACTAAAAATATTCATCCTTATGGGCATTGAAGATAACCCCAACTCCATATAATGAAATTTTCCAAATTTCACCATCACTGTTAAACCCAACATAAAGAACAACTAGTTACTCAACAACATCCACATTTATAATGAAGATACCCAATTACACATTTATGTTTAACACTTCGCTAAGAGCCCATTTCATATCTTAAATTACATCACAATTGGGTAATTCATATCCTTGTTTTATATTCACATCATAAGCAAATTCATAAGTTAGGACACATACCTTCTTTACTGCACTCCAAAACTGATCAATAGTGGTAACACTCATTAATTCCATAGAGGTAGAAAACTTACAATGGGAGTCTTGATAAATGAACATCAAAATTCATCACCATCATTAGAAGTGGACTCAAAATCATTTGCATCTTCATCACTTAGTTTAGTAATATCACGTGCAAGATGTAGGAGAAAGTACTTATCATGCCAATCAATGTCAAAATTATAACTCACAGCATTCAATTTGGCACTTAATGGATCATGTGCTTCAATTCCAACCCCTTTATTTTGATTTTTGTCATCACATGCAAGCCCTTTTTGTGCTCGATTCAGATTTTGAGATTTTTCTTGGCTTGTAGACCTATGAACGATCCCTTTTTCAGCTCTAGCTATCTTGTATGAAATTTATTTAATAGCAGAGGACAAAGTTTTCACTATTTTCTCAAGGTTGGTAATCTTAGTGGACTACATTTTTTTTTGGATAGACCAATTTTACATCAGCCCACTTATTTGAGGGATTTCCCATAGCCTTTATATTATTATAAATTTGGATGGTCATATTAAATTCCAAATGTAGATTCAAGGGAGGCTTGTCCCTCAAGTAGTACATATCCTTATTTTCAAAGGCATCACAATATTTAATCAAACATGTTGTATCACTAGGCCTTATGTTCTAGGGTAGCAACATCATAACTTTATTGAACCATGTATTCAATTCCTACACACACTCATTGGGGTTCTTTTTGATGTTTTCAATCTTAGCCAAAAGAAAGCTTGGATCAATTTTATCACCATACTAAATTCTAAAAATAGTCTTCATTTATTCCTAGAAATAAATGCATCCATAGCGAAGTGAATTAAACCATTCATGAGCATCTTATTCTTATTTATCCACAAAAAACTTAAAGCACGCATCCTCATGCTCAACTTCATAATCTTGAATGATATTATGAATATCCCTCAATTTCTTATCACCACTCACTACATTGTTCCCTTTAAATTTTGGAAGGTGGTTCCTTACCTCATTCAAGACCTCATTGGGATAACCTTCCATTTCATCAAAACTGATAAACCTAAATTTGAGAATGTAAAATATAGGTTACTCATTCTCATATTGATCCCTATACCTCATGATTGGTTTAATAGTGGGTTCACAAAAAAATGGCAAAGGGTTGTAAGGGGTAGATGAAGTGAACTTGGTGAATCAAACTTAGGAGGGGATTCAACTAGTTGAGGAGCTATATAATAAATGGGTTTATAATATTATGAATCACTAGGAAAACTATGATAATATTAAATAATAGTAATTTTAACAAAAATTCTAGGATTACCTCAATCTTTATATCCCAAACAGTCATTTGCATCTAAACTTTGCTCTTTAACAAGCCTCCAAACTAGTCTCCTTCTTTTTCGATGAACACTTAAGGGTGACATAAGTTTCTTTGACAAGTCACCTTTGAAAGATGATTTCAATAATTCTACCTTTGTAAGTAAAAGAAATCTCAAAGTTGAAGATATTTGAAGTGGGCATTAATCTTTCTTTGAAACTAGATGATATTTTGGAGTTGCCACTAGAAGTAAAGTTCTACAATATAACCATTTAAAAACTTGTAGTGATACATACTGAAACCATAACTTCCTAAAATTAGTGATGATTTATGAAAGCAAAGAAAGTGAAATTTATAAACACATGTTAAAAATGGGAACCACCTCAAAACATGACAAAATTACACATCTTTGCAACAAATTTAGTAGATGTCAATTTGATCAAATCTCAAAATTTCTAGCATGTCCCTAGTGGAGTGTTATGGCATTCATGGCCAACATAGAAAATCAAAAAATTATAAGTTTAGAACTTCAAAACATGAATTAAATTATAGCTCTATGCAAGAGTCCCCAACAACATGAGTGCTAATGTTCTTATTATTTTCTCAACAATGATGCTAGATGAGTGTTGGTTCCCAGTTATACACCTCTTTAGCTCAACCTTGCACACTTTAAGAAGGTGGAAAGAAAAAATAAAAAATTTGCTAGTATGTCATTTTTGTCGGGGGAGGTTTTGACATCCATAATGGACATGATGCAAAAAATCACTGAGAGGCACTGATAGAGGGTATGGTCAACTCCTTGCTACTTCTGCATTTACCTAAACCAAGGTGAGAGGACATATGGGGTGGCATTCTCACATGGAGTGATTATGTAATTCAACCTCTATGGGGATTTTTGGCACACAAGAACATGATTAGGGCACAACCAAACTTTTTCACTCCACTTGGGAAGGGTTGTCGCATGAGATGAACAAATGCACTATGTCACATACAAAGTACTAAAGATAAAAATGTATATTATTTCAACCTTCATTCTAAAGAATTATCAATAACAAGGGTTGAATGGAAGATTACAATGCTAGTATCTAAATCTCAGAATGTATACACACGTTATATAGGTAAGATTTTATGCATCTACAAGGTAGATACCACTTAATAAATGTAACAATAGGGATTATTTGTTGGGTAGGATAGGATAGGATAGTTAGATAGTTGTAAAAAAAAGTGGTGTGCTAGTAGTTTTCAAATAGCAGGTATTATTTCAATATTCATGACATCATTTATTACAAGGATGTATAAAAAATGACTTACAAATTAAGGAGACCTACCATGACTAATTTGTATCCATTAGTGCCAATATAATGCAAGTACCTAACTGAACCCTGAAACCCTAGAGCATACAATGCACCTAGAATATCAAATACTTATTTCTATTAAATTCATGAACCCAAGGCGACCTTAAAATGTATTCAATAACATATTTCCAAATATAACTATAGAAAAGGATTTGTAACCTAGATATATGCTCAAAATGACAAGGAGTAATGATCATAAATCCAAATATCCAATCACCAAAACTTGTAAAACACATTATTGCACTTCATTAATAAGAAAGAGTAAGAATCATATGTATTTTCCATTATCTTGAAATAAAATATTACATATATCAATGTTTTAAAATGCTACCATGGGGAGAAGCATGGTGGATTTGCTCCATGTTAGACAGTGGAGTCTTATAAACATCTCCTTAGAGCTTTATAATGGTTATATAGCTATAACCACCCCAGTAAGAGAAATAAAATCCACACATAAGTCATCCCAAAATTTGGAAAATCCTATAATTAGGAAGAGTGACAAAATGCACATAGTATTGATCTGAAAATTTGGAAGAGCCTATAATTACGAATAACAAAGACTAACAAGAACAATAGGACAGAAGACAAGCCTTTTATTTATTAATTTTTTACCCTCATTTACAATCAAAGAATTGGGGATGTATTTTATAAATTTTTAGAATTGTATTCAACACCCTAGAGTCCCACAAAGATGCTCTCAGCTAGAAAAAAATGTTTTCTATGCCTAAAATCTTCATGTATTTATAAGAAAAATGATTCCTCTAATTGCATCTAAAAGTAATGATGAAGATTTAAAACAAATATTTTCTCTCCTTGGTTGTAAATGCATTTTACTTGAGATGGAAAGAGAATATTCATGGTGGAGGCCAAAAAACTTTTTCCTCTTTTGTAACTATCTAGAGATGCCTCTTGATCTCTCATTTGCATAGCTAGAACCTTTTTGGAAATTTATCTTCTTTATATGCATGCCAAATAATAACCCTAATTTTATAATGATGAAATCAAAATATTATATATCCATGGCCATTTGAATTATCTTCCTCCAATATTTCACCTTGGCCTTGTAAACCTACAATATCTCTCCCACGGAGGAGTTTGAACAAGACAAATATGAGAAAATGCAATACTTATGTTTATTTTACTTTTTTAATTTTTGGCTCCAACTTGTATTTCCACACTTTGAATTTTTCACTTTTGCATTTTTCAAATTTTTATTTTTATGGTTATCTCCACATTTTAAAATGCATAAATGCATTATTTTCCACTTTTTAGCCTTTTGGGGGAAATTCTGGACCCTTTTGCAAATTTGCAATTTTTATTTATTTTGGGAAAATCTGGGTCCCATTTGTAATTTTGCAATTTATCTATATTATGGAAATCTAAATCTCAATAGTAGTTTTGTAACTTGCAAATTACAAAATTGAAAATTGTAAAATTAAAAATTATAGTGTTACAAATTGCAAGATTGCAATTCACAATTATAATCCCCATGAAAGTTTACTTTACAAATTACGAAATTGCAAATTTTAGGATTGAAATTCATAATTGGAGTTCCCCTAGGATGTTCCCTTAGGGAAATGGGAACTCTAAATATAATTTTTAATTTAAAAATTTACAAAATTTTAAATTATAGTTGGGGTTCTAATTTCCCTCAAAAGATTCTTTTAGGGAATTTGGAAGTTGAAATAGAATTTGCAATTTTACAAAATTGCAAATTACAATAGCGGTTCCCATTTCCCTTAAAAGTTCCTTTTAGGGAATCCAAAAATCTAACTTTAATTTAAAACTTTGTAAAATTACAAATTTCACTTGGGGTTCCCATTTCCCTAAAAATCTTCGTTTAGGGAAATGAGAACTCCAACTACAATTTGTAAGTATTTTTTTAGCAAAATTATAAACGGCCCTAAAAGTTCCCATTTGCATTGGGACCCCATGTTGACCATCATTGATTGAGGGGTTTGGGAGACCCCAATGAAATTTATAATTTTCACAAGTGCAAAGTTGCATTTATCCTCCAATTCTCCCTAAATTTCTTCTTGACTTGACTTTTATCCTCCTTATTTTGACTAACAAAATTGGGAAAGTTGACCGTAATTTTTAATTGCACTTTAGAGACTTGCATTTGAAAATTATTCTTCTCACTGAACACTACTGCAGACTTTCCTACACCTTCAATGCCACATATCTCGACCCCCAAGTCACTATTACACTTTCTATCAGCATATTTATTAAGATTTAAATTTTTTAATTTTCCTTTGAAATTTGTTCACCTTATTAGAGGATCGTGAAAAATAAAGTCAAACCCAACATTTATACCATCATCTTATCTTCATAGAATCAAGAGATCCATAATCAATTTGTATTTTGATAAACTTTAAAATTTCATCCACATTTCCCTTATCTATCATGCACTATTCTTTTCTTCCCTTCATAGGTTTCGGGGATGGGGGTGCAATTTACACCTTGTATTTTTCACATTTGTATTTTGCAATTGTTTTCTCCCATGATACTTCCCATAAAATTTCCACATACCAAATGCAATTGCATTTCAACACCCAAACTTCCAGTGAAAATGTTATATTTATTATACAATTACTTTTCCCCTTAAAACCCCCATGGAACTCTCATGCCACATTTACAATTTTCCCTCTAGTCAACATTGAAGTCAACAAGGGATTTTCCTCTAGCCTCTGTGTCCCTTTCTTTCCTAGAAATGTTTGGTTTATTCTTATCTTGCATGTAGGAAGGTTGTTTCAGCATGGGGCTAAGCATGTTTTTGTGTGTCCATGTAGGCTTATATCCATTCACGTAGGAGGCTTGTTACATTTAAAAAACTCAAAAAATAGCATAACCATTTGGTGCAAATTTGAGCACCAATAGAGATAACATTAGATTTAAAAAGAAAACATAGCAAACTAGATAAGTCATAATACATGATAACACATTGTATTTTCTACTAGGAAAATAGAATGTGTTTTCCATGAGAACCTTATTTATCATTGAACAATATTGTTTGTATTTTATCTATCATTATATATATATTGCTATAAGTTTTTGACATTCTTAACCTACATCACACATCCTATTTTATTTATTTTTTAGTATGGAAATATCATTGAGTTATTTTTTTTGAATGTTTTATACTTGAAATTGATAGCAAAACAAGAAAAAATGGGAATATTTTTGGAGAAAATAGTTCTCAAATTAAATCATTGTTTGTTATGTATAAATTTTTTAGTGAATTATTAACTCATGATGAATTTTTTAATCAATTCATATGTTATCCTACAAGACAAAAATCATGTAATAAAATCACCTTAAGAATTTATAATCTACTCATAATAGGTATTCATATTTTTCAGTTCAATCTTCTATCTTCACTCGTTGCTATATGTTTGCAAGTGAAAAATTTGTTATGTCACATATATAGGAGCGTGAATGATTATTGTAATATCTTAATGAATTTTTGTAGAATATTTCAAAAAATAAGTGTAAAAATTTTCAATATACTGTGCTAACTTTGTAAAAAAAAAGCCACTATGGAGATATAGAATAAACACAGTAAACCAAACCTACCCTAGTGAAGAATTAAAATAGGAAGATTTAAATATTGCTAATTTAAATAAGCAAAGAGTAGTAAAGAGATATGTATACTTGAATATTACTTGCCTTAATTTTGTATGTGGTTGTTGATGTTGGAAATCAAATTTTAGAATTGCTTAGAGGATATTTTACTAACCACATTGTGTTTTATAACGATGACTAATTTTAATAGGCATTGAAAAATTCAAACCACCTTTTTAGATGACTACAAAAGGCATTTTTGGTCGTATCTGAAAATAAGATATTAATATGGCTTTATTGATCCTTTAAGGATGAAACTTTTAGAAGTTATTTTTTACAAGATAAATTTTATATATTTTTATTTGATAGTAAGAATTGGTGTCTGCAATTATTTTAATGTATTCTCCTTTAATATAACCATAAAACTTCATAATATTGTAAGACTAAATACAATTTTTAAGGTTATTGGTTGGGGCCCACTTGAGGGTTATAACTACACATATCATAAACTATCATGTAGTTCTATTCATGTGAGTGACCCAACCCATGTGAGATGAAGGACTTCACATTACCTACCTAAGATAGTAATTGACTAATATGTATGCCCCTTAATCAAAATTTGTTTTTGTAAAATTATGTAGTAACAATACTTCAAGAGATGATAAGTTTAGAATATGATAATTTTAAAGGATCCTTGACAAGCATGTGATAGATAAATTCAATGTTCAAATCATTAAATTGAATGCTTGTTGATTAAGAAATAATCATGAGAGAAATGGGTTAGGGTACATGTGTATATATAGGATATTTGAAATTAAGTTATCACACATTCTCACATATTTCAAACATGGGAAATACTAAAATCACATCCAGCGATCACCAAAAGTGATATTACTAGATAAAAAATTATGAAATAGAGATCAATTGGAGTTAAAGGATGACTAGACGGATCTAGATGTAGAAATTTAAAAACTTTAAAGGTGTTTATGATAGATTATAAATAATATAAAACTATGAATGGGTTTAATGTGAAGGTAAAATGTGTTGAAAGGGATAAAAATTAAACAAATAAATGAAATATAATAAAACATGACAATGATTCCATAATTACATGACTTGTACAAAACTTATATAGATACATAATGATCCACTTGTATGTGTGAACACGTGCACATATGATTGTGTATCAAAGTAAAAAAAATGAATACTTGAACATTTCCAAAAATTTATGGAAGATGAATTATACATTTTGTGAGAATGAATCACCCACACTTCAATGTCAACAACTAAAATTGCTTGCAAGAAAATGTAAATTTATATAATTATATCAATATATTCATAAACTAATTTGAATTTAAAAAAATTAAAATTAATTAAAAATATAAATGAGCTAAGAGATGAGTAAACCTGGTACTATGCAAGACATGTTTCTAATCTTAAAACATTGAAAATAAACATGAAATTCAGCACTATTTCCTTTGTTTTTAGGTTAATGGAAAGCTAGATCGCATTGATCCATGAAAAGATGTTAAAATTATACTTATTGGTCAATAAATCATACATATGGTAACCATTGGCTCCACTTAGACTAACTATCATATTACTTGTCCCTCTCCTTACTAAGATTACCACCTATACAATCCTCATACTTTACCAAGTGTTCTTCCTCCATTAACTAGAAATGTATATGAACAATAGAATTTGGTTGAGCACTGTGACAAATGCTGTAATTAATAATTCAACCATAGTTTTTTTATTTTTAAAATAGACACCCTCATCAAATTTTAACTCCTCCCTTCCAATATCTCTTTTTCCACATGCTCTAGCACCGTCATGCTCCCCTTATTCATGGCTAGCCTTAGTGAAACTTTGAATGTGTTATACACTAGTGGTAATGTGAATCCGTATCAACCAATAAAAAATTCATGCATTTTTAAATTATGATGTGAATTTTTTTGACCAAATGTAATGTTTATTGAATGTAATGTTCCTCTAGCTCAATTGTTCATAGAACTTTTGAAAAGAACCTTCCACATACTCTGAACAATGTGATCGGTCATAAATAATATACAAATGGTACTCCCTTAATATTTTATGTTATTTATCTATAATATTAGGTGCATGAATTAATGCTATATGCATGAACATGGAAACATGTGATGAGTTGGAATACTATGATTGAACTTCCATTTGGGGTTTTAATGTGTAATTTTCAGCAAAATCAACTACTAAAATAATTGAACCAAGTGGTAATGTTCCTTGATTATCATGAAATGTGCATCCAACCATCTATGATTGTGTGTGTTTTTTTCACACTCATAAATAATCTTTTCCCTAAATTTGACCAAAAATTTAGAAATATGTGTCTTTTTTGTAACAAGCTCACACGTTTTAGATTCTTTATTATCTTTTACTTTATAAGTCACTAATGTATATTCTCTTGAACCAAATAATCCCTATCCAATTACACTTGTAATCTCCTCATGGATACTTTTTTTCATTTTGGAAATCCACCAAAAATGCAGCAATTTCTATTTAAACATGATCTATTGTAAAATAATTGTGCATCCAATCTTTTGTAAAACATAGAGTAATTCTCTAGCTGATTTTAGTGGAAATTCAATGCCACACTCCTATTAAATATTTTTAGTATGTAAATTAAAAATAATATGGTGAAAAATATCATAGTGTATTGAAAATTAAACATGTTACCTACAAAAATAAGTGGTGCATGTGTTATTTAATTTTACATAAAAAGGTTTGGCCATCCCAAAATATCTTTAACAAATATAAATTTGTTGATGTTTTCCCAAAAATTTAGAGTACAATTGTGTTTGAGTCATATCCAATAAATGTTTTGGATGTAGATCATGGTTATGAGAACCAAATATTATTTTTACAACATCCATTACATTGGGCAAAACTCTTGTATTGTCTTCCCAAAATTGAGCAATTAATTCTTTGAGAGTATCAACTATAGCATTGTCCTTTCATGGAAGTCTACTAGAGAATGACCAGAGCTCATTGGTATTAGATTCATTAAGTATTTCATGTCTTTAAATTAATTTCATTATTATTTATCTAACTATATTAAGTGTTTGTCTTGTTTTTGGAACCATTCAGTTTTTCGCTATTCTGACACTTACTACACAAGTTGTGAGTGTAAGCTGAGAAACATTACAATCTTTTGTGTACAATTTTGGGCCTATAGTATGATATATGTCATGTAGATTTTAAACAATTTTATTATTTTCATCATCCATGTTAAATGCTCTTAGTCCTAATGTGTGCATTATAGGTCTCTTCTTAATCAATTTTATTAAGAAAATAAATAATTGACATATTTGACTATCATAATCCAAATTATGAAAAAAAGTATCCCAATTTTATTGACTTAGTCTTCTTTAATGGTGATCAAAAATTTTGATATGCATTTGTTCTAAAATATTTTCATCACCTTCAATTAAGTACTTGTCTTTTCTATGCACAATCCTTGGAGGTGTTGGTAATGGTGGAATTTGTTTAGAGTGTGTTCTAAATCATTACTACTTTCATTGTCTATAGGTGGGATGACATTTTATTCATTTAATGTTTCCATGATTTTTTTTGAATAGTTAATTTCATAATTATTTCTTTACATAAAATTTTATTCATTAATTGAGGGTGAAACATCATACATAGACTCATCCTCAACAAAATAAAAAACTTGGAACTTTGAATATAAACTTCCAACATTAACTATTTCATTTTTATCAATTTCATTATTATTCATTTAATTATGATGAATTTAATCATTATTAAACTTTTTGTAGTCAATTTCATCATTTTTTAATTCATTATTTTCAATTATCTCATTATCTATAACATTTGGTTCATCATGATTACGGTTTGTACCTTGTCTACCATAAAGTTTTTGTATTTATATCTTGTGTTTCTATCTCAAATATTCTAATTCCTCTAGTGTTTAATTCTTCAACATCTTCCTCTTCATTGAATGTGATTCATCACCCATCAAGGATAATTGACAACTTTTCAAAGGTGGGGTCATGTACATAGGTACCATAGATCTTGAAGAAGTATACAAAGAAGTTTATGGGGATATAATTCTTGATTTGGGTTAAAATAGATGTTGAAAACTGATCTTAGTATATAATAATAATAATAAATTTATTTCATTATTTGACATGATCATTATATTACACAACATGAACACATTATTTTTTATACAAGGTTGTTCTTCATCCAACATATCGAAAAGCTATATTAAGAATAACATGATAGCATTATGTAAGAACATGGTCACATTATCCTTAATACTTAGTTAGGGTTAGAAATTGACATTGAAAATTGAGTGTTGTCTATATTAATAATAATGTGATCCTGTTATTAAATAACATGATCATATTATACTTAATTTAGATTAGGGATTAGGGATTAAAATTTATGTTTTATGAATTAGGGATTACAATTTATGTTTTATGGTTTAGGGATTAGGGCATGTAGGGTTTAGGTTTAAGGGTGTATATAAGGTCCAATTTCTATATTCCATGTGCAAACCTATTTTTTACTA
>JARHVA010005934.1:772500-810000 GCA_037957365.1 Torreya grandis
AACTTGCGTTTTAGGGTTTTGAGAATGAATAACATGATCACGTTACTAATGTAATTAATAATGTGATTGCATTAAAAATGTGATCACATTATTAAATTGATCACACTATTTGAATTTGAATTTAATTCCTATGTGTTTTAGCTTAGGAATGGTTTGGATTCCCAAGCCAAAAGTTTGGACTATCAATGTACAACTATGTTTTGAGAGTTATGATAAAAATAAAATAAAATTCAACTTTGATTGCCAAATACAGTAAGAATTTCAACCTAAGTATTAAAAAACTTAATACCATCGCAATGATCATGCTCTCCTCTTCCAATAAAATGATTTTTATAATTTTTGGACTAATTAAGATTTCAAGCTATGTTGATTTCTAACTATAACTTTTTTAGGCCACTACATGCTTTAAACATACATGCCTATACGTATTCATGTCATTTGTCTTTCGTTGATCCAAGTGAAAAACAAGTTATATAGTCACAAAAGTTATCTGTATTTTGTTGATCCAAGTGAAAAACAGGTTATATGGTCACAAAATAGACATAATTCTACACACATTTTAAAAAAAAATTAACTTTCATTTTTTTTGAGGTGGTTAAGTGTGCCGCACGGATGCCTATCTATTTTTTGTTAGTTTTCAGTTGCTATTTACTTGAAAAAATCATAAAACAAATTTATTTATTGAAAAAATATCAAAAAATATAGGTCACAAACTAGAATTTTCCCCAAAGGGTTTCAAATAATATTAAATTTTGCTCAGAAAATAGTGTGCCACAGTTTCGTCTATCTACTATGTTTTCTAAAGAAATATGAGTTCCTCTTCAAATTTTAGATGTTTGACTTAGTTATACTTAACCATTTTTTAAAAAAATTAGTATTTTGGAAACTAGACTTGAAATGCTACATTTCATATTCTTACACCATCTTCAGATTTGGAGTTTAGATATCTCAAATTATCTACAGAAATTTAGATTTCTGAAATTTTAGGAAAATCATACGTCTAAGCATCACTTACAGACACAAAATATGGCTCGAAAGCAAAACATAGGAGCACTGGCATTTGTATTAGTTTTCGCATTGCTAATGTTCTTAGCAGGTACTCGTAATTTCCCCCCTTTCTGTGTCTACTCTTATTTTGCTTTCATCTCCCAAATGTGGGCAATGTGTTTAGAGTAAAAATATTTCTGTCACCATTATATTAATTGATATTGATCTGTTGTCCACACAGATGTTGATGTTCAGAATCAACAAGGTGCTAGCGGAAATTGCAAGTATCCAGGTGACAATGAAAATATAATTTGTGCTATTAGATTCTCTTAATATAAAATGTTAACGAAAAAGCTTTTAGTGTGTAGTGATCAATTGCGTGGATGTTTTGATTTGTGCGAAGAGGGATGCATAATACGCGAGCCATGCCCCGCAGATTCAGGGGCTGAGTGTGACTTCCATACAATCCCAGTTCTACCGTGTTCTTGCTCTGAAATAAATAGATGTGATCCCAGCGCAAGTGGGTGCATGGAAAACACCATCGCCGGCCCTCGTCCTTGTGACTTCTGATCATCATAATCCGTACTAGTAAATAAGATAGTTGGCTTACGGCCAACTTGGAGTCGGATTTTATGTTAAATGAATAATGTTTGAACCTAAATTGATTTCAAAACATAAACATAGCTTTTACAGAGTAGGAATTTTCTCGATACAACTACTTAAAATAATTATTTACTGATATTTTAAATCTCACTGCTGATTCTTACTTTTTGATTTTTTCGGCCTTCGATTTTATAAATTCCAAACACTTGATATTATCAGGCAAAGATGTAAATTTAATTAGCTTATAAATTTACATTGTTCATCGTTCGAATTGCTTATTGGATTTCTCTCTTGTATTTTCTTTTTCTATTGGTAAGTAGGCTGGTAAAATGATGTCACTGAATTCGAATTAAATGTTGCCTTTTGAGTGTTTATTCGCAGTGATTATTCAATGCGGAAGAAATGTTTGAGTACAATTGCTTTGAATTGATATTCATGTGTGTCCAAACTCATTTTATCGTCATGTGGCTTATCACATAATTTATATTCGTTGGTATTTTAACATTGTTTATCACATAACATATATACATTGCTATTTATGCCCAAAATAAATATAAAAGTAATTTTTAACAATGAAAATACTTTAATTTGTTATGGTTTTGATCAACTCGTTATATGTAACGTCAGACTTTTAATTTATATTTTAAAAAATAATAGTACATCTGTACACACAAAAAATATTTAAAATTTTAATTTTTAATTCTTACTTTTTTTATAATCTTAATTTTATCTTACACATTATCTTGGGGACGTTATCAAGCATCTAAGAATGAAGATGAAAACATGCTTCATCACTACTTATTGCACCACTCTATTTTTTTCGCATCCCCCACTTGTCAACTGAAAGGATACGTATTTATGAAGTACTGTGACTTTTGATATAAACAGTCTTGGCTTAATATAGAATAAAATCAAGTTTTTTAATTTTTCTGAGATTATATATTACTTTTTTGAGCAGATGTATATTTATTTGGTTTATATTATTTGAACAGCTTTCAGGATAGAATTAGAGCTTCTTTTATTTCGTTTCATGATCAATGCATGATAGTTTTATTTTTAATTTATTTTTAGCTCTTGTTTGCACTCCATGCATTTAGACGCATGAGATTTATTGTGGGCAGTATATTCATTAATTAAACTGTTTGTTAACTCTTTTTCACAGCTTGTTAAACTCATCGAAATCAAGCGCTCCTTATTGTTAAAAGAGAGATTATGAACAATGCTTGCCATGTAATAAAATTAAGTCTTTTCTTTTGAGACTATATATTTTCTGAGTTTATATGTTATTTTCTTGAACAACTGTATATTTATTTTTTCTATATTATTTTAACAGCTCTCAGTATAGATTTAGAGATTTTTTTAATTTTGTTTCAACTAGTATTAGAGCAGGTTGAAGAAATTTAATCGTGCAGGTAGTAATTTCAACTTATCAGTTATCTCTAGAATGGTAAATAGCAACAACTTTCCTTTTCAGCATTCGTTGTTTATAGGAGACAACTATGATTATTGGAGTATTAAGATGAAGACCCTATTATTGTCCCAAGATCTCTAGGAATTAGTAGAAGTGAGATACATAGAACCTATAGATTGGAATGCTCTAAATATTTTGACAACAAACCAATGAACTTAGTTGAAAGAAGATAGAAAGTAAGACAATCAGGCACTATTTTCTATTCAATCCATATCAGATATTTCAATTTTCTGCATATTGCTAGTATGAAAAAATCAAAGGATGCATTGGAGGATTTGCAAATCGCATACCAAGGTTCTAAAAAAGTTATATTGGTAAGACATCAAACCTTAACAAGAGATTTTGAAAATTTAAGGATGAAAGAAGATGAGTCTATTCAATATTTTCTTCCTAGGAGTTAAGGTGTTGTAAATCATCTTAGAACACAAGGGGAAGAAATTACAAAACAAAAAAAAATTGAGAAGATATTGAGATCTTTTCATCCTAAATGTGATCTAGTCGTGATAGCCATTGAAAAAAAGCAAAAATCTCAACACCTTCAAAGTGGTACAGTTGGTTAGTTCTTTACTATCTCATGAGGAGCATTTCCAATGTTCTACAGAGAGTTTAGTGCAAGCTTTGCAATCTACAATGAATGTTGAATATAAATCAACAACTGCTTTTTATGAAACAAATAAATCTTAGGAGGAGCCTTCTAATAATAGAGGATGTGATATAAGAAGATGAAGAAGCAATAATAGAGGAAGAGGAAGAGGGATAAGTCTTATGGATCAGAGAAACATCCAGTGAAAATATTATGAACGTTTTGGACGTTATGAATCTGAGCATAGAAAGAAGAAATATGACTTAAATAAGTCAAGATCAAACTATATTTAATGGTCTTTTGAATATCCCAAACACTCTACC
The DNA here is from genome assembly GCA_037957365.1 of Torreya grandis. Lineage (NCBI taxonomy): Eukaryota > Viridiplantae > Streptophyta > Pinopsida > Cupressales > Taxaceae > Torreya > Torreya grandis. Next base: position 776,468 of record JARHVA010005934.1, read on the forward strand.
TTCTTCAAATGGAATTTGGTGAAATAAAATAAAATAGATGTGTGGTTCTTGGATAATGAATGCTCTAATCATATGATAGTAAAATCTGATCTTGTTATCAAATTAGATGCATCTGATAAAATCCAAGTAAAATTTGGTTATGATAAAGAGGTTGATGTGATGGGAAAACATACCCTTGCTATAAAAACTAAGCATGGAGAAATTAATTTCATTCATGATATTTCGCATGTGTCCAAATTATAGCATAACCATTTAAGTATTGGGCAACTTGTAGAAAAATAAAATAAAATTATGTTTGAAGACAACTACTATAAAATATTTGATAAATAAACTAGTTATCATCTTGTAACAAAGGATACTATGACAAAGAACAAGTTATTTCCTCTCGCATTACATTATACTACTATGCATGCCTTCAAAGCAACCTAAGATGATTCATAGTTATGGCATCAATGTTATGGTCATCTGAATTTTCAAGGCTTAAATTTATTTCATAAGAAGAAAATGGTGAGTGGACTTCTAGAAATTCAAGTAAAAGAAGTTTGTTTAGGGTGTAAACTTGGCATGTAATATTGAGAATGTTTTTTGATGAATAAATCTTGGAGGGCAAAATCTCCTCTAATGCTTGTGCATGCTGACATTTGTGGTGCTATGCAAGATGAATCTTTGGGTAAGAATATATATTTTTTGACATTCATTGATGATATTTATTGACACACACATATTTTTTTATGTAAGCAAAAATATAAAGCTTTTGAATGCTTCAAAAATATTAAAGCTATGGCTAAAAAACAAAGTAGGTATTATAATAAAATACTTGGAGCAAATAGAGGATGATGAGTCACTTTAAATAGTTCTCTTATTTTTGTAATAAAAATGGCATCAAGAGACAACTTACTATAGCATATACCCCCCCAACAAAATGGTATTATATAAAGAAAGAACTATGCCATTATGGAAAATACATGAAGTATGGTACAATAAAAAAATCTTCTAAATTGTTATTGGGGAGAAGCACGGATAACAATAGTATACATATTGAATCTAAGACCTATAAAAGTTATTCAAAACATCACTTTAAATGAATATTGGAGTGGGCACAAGCCTTTAGTGGCTCATCTTCATGCATTTGGTTGTCATGCATATGTTCATATTCCTATTCAAAACTGGAAGAAGTTGGATGTAAAATACCAACATTGTATCTTTGTGGGATATTTCGATGTAACTAAAGGATATAGATTCTATAATATTGACACTAAGAAATGTATTATTAGTCAAGATGTGGTTTCTTATGAAGGGGGAGAATGGCAATGGAAAAAGGTGCACAATAAAAAACACCACTAGTAATAATGGACATAGAACTTGGATGTGTTCCTCCTCTACTCACAAGCTGAAATGGAAGTTAAATACTTAATAGTATCTAAAGTTTGATTTCTCCAATCTTAGGTTCACTAGGTCCATCTACTCAAACACCTTTAGGTGATAGTTCAAGTCCAACATCAAGTCAAAGCTCTTCAAGAAAGGTATGAATCTTAAATGAAATTTATCAGAGTAATGTGAATTTAATTGATAATTTTGATTTTATTAGTAAAATTCAAGTTGAACACTTTGTATATGAAGAAGTAGTAAAAGAAATGGTTTGGATTGATGCTACAAATGATGAGATGTAAGCAATTGATAAAAATAATACATGGGAATTAATGCAACTTTCAAAAGACAAAAAGGTGATTGGTATCAAATAGATTTATAACTTGAAACATCATGATAATGGTACTATGAAAAGACATAAGGTGAGATTAGTTGCTAATGGATTTGTACAAACACTTATAATATAACGTTCAAAAAATTTCACTCCAATTGCAAGCCTTTATACAATCAAGATTTTATTGGCTATTGTTAGACAACATAAGTGGCTAATATATCAGATGGATGTAAAATCAACCTTCCTTAATGGTTATATAGATGAGGAATTATATGTGGAATAACTGATGGTTTATGAAACTATACATAAAGAACAATTGGTTTATAAGTTTAAAAAATTTCTTTATGTGTTGAAGCAATCTCCTCATCCTTGGTATGCGAGGATTGATAGTTATTTTTTGAAGAAGGGATTCAATAAAAACCATTTATAAATAACCATATATGTCAAACATATTGTTAATGATATTCTAATTATTTTTATTTATGTTGATGGTCTTATTTATATATGGAATAGTAAAACATTATGGAGAAGTTTTAGGTAGAAATGAAATAGAAATTTGAAATGTCAGATCTGGGATTCATGTATTATTTTTTTGGGTGTGGAAGTGCAATAACAAGTAGTAGGTTATTAATTTCTCAAAAATATTATGTGGCTAATTTATTGGAAATTTTTAGAATGATGACATGCACATCATTTATAACTCTTGTAGCCCTTGGTGAAAAATTAACCAAGGAAGATGCAATTTTTAAATTGAATGATGCTTTGTGTAAAAGTTTATTTGGAAGCCCCATGTATCTCAATACAATATGACCTGACATTATGTATGTTGTGAGTCTCATCTCTTAATTCATGTAATATCCTCATGAGTCTCATTGGCATGCTATAAAAATAATCCTATGGTATGTGAGTGATAGACAAAAATTTGGCATCCATTATTCTTCAACTAAACAAATTGAACTAGTTGCTTACATAGATTTTGATTGGGATGATTCAATTGATAATATAAAATCTACATCTGGTTATGTATTCTTACTTGGTTCTGGAGTTATATCTTGGAGAAGTAAAAAGTAGGAAACCATGGCTATCTCTTCAGCAAAAGTAGACTATATTGCAACAACAATAGCAAGTTATCAAAAAATATGGATTTGATGGTTGGAGGAATTAAACTTAATTTAAGAACATCCAACTATATTTTTTTGTGATAACGAGAGCACTATTTCCATTATGAAGAATCTTGTGTTTCATGCTAGATCAAAACACATAGAGATAAAACATCATTTAATTCTAGATTTGGTTCAAGATGGGCAAGTGGAATTGTAATTCTATCCTACATTTGACTAATTAGCTAATATTTTGACCAAAGCTCTTCCTACAACCAATTTTTTTATTTTACAACATCAGTTGGGCATCATTATCATTGATCATCTTGGTAGAGGTTGAAGAAGATGTTCAAGTTGTTTGAATGTAATGCATGATCAATGCATGACAGTTTTACTTTTATTAATTTTTAGACTATTGTTCCCATGATCAACGCATGATAGTTTTATTTTTAATTTGTTTTTAGTTGTTGTTTGCACTACATGCATTTAGAGGCATGAGATTTAATGTGGGTAATATTTTTTTAATTAAACTATTTGTTAACTCTTTTTCATAGCTTATTAAACTTATTGAAATTCAATTCTCCTTATTGTTAAAAGATATAGATTATGAATAACACACGACATGGAATAAAATCAAGTCTTTTATTTTCAGTCTATATTTTTCTAAGTTTATATATTATTGTATTTAGTAGTTGTATATTTATTTTGTTTTCATTATTTTAACCACTCTCAATATAGAGTTAGATATTTTTTCATTTCCTTTCAATATAGACATATTTTGGGATTGGTCCTAGATAAGGTGGACATTGAAGGGCCAGGTGGTGATAAAGGCAATGTAAAACACATTCCTATTGTTTTAATTTACAATCTATGAATATTGTATCCATATTCTTGGGGGAAGAACCTAGTCCTTTAGAAAGTTAGATCTTAATTTTAAAAAATGGAGGTTTGGTTTCAACCCATTAAAGGAGAAGTGGATAGTTGTCCCACTATGGATAAAATTGATAACACTCATGATGGATTTATGGAAAGATAAAATCTTGTTGGGGAATAAAAAATCAATTGGTTCCCCTATTATAGTTGAACCCATGACTAAGGTTAAAACCAGATCAATTATGCCTTGAGTGTGAATTAATGTTGAATTTTATAAAGTTATTTTTGGATCCATCTAATTGAAATCCAAACTAGGAGTTGGAGACAAAATATTCTATATAGAAGAGACAATGAAATTTGTTCTAGCTATAGTAGGTTTGGCCACAAGTGAAAAAATAATAGGAGGGAAGAGAAGTTTTATTTTGACTCAAAATATTTGAAGGACACAAGGTTAAAAGTAAGTGAACTAGAAGTTTATATTGAGTCTTCTAGGAGTAACAATAAGATAATTAGTACTTTAAAGAAGGCAGTTTCTTTGATTTAGGAGAAGCCCAAGCAATTGATTCTTCCCTGGGTATAGAGGGTGGAGTGGCTGAGGATCAACATAATAAAGACCTATTCATTAATTAATGTAATTATTACAAGGAAGATGTCCCTATAATAGAGGATTCTTTTGGAATCAATATGGGTGGTTAGAATCTGTTAAATTATTTTTATACATTCATTTTAGAAAGAAATAGTCTGGTAATAATCTAAAGAGCAAAGGTAGATATAATGTGAACATCTTAACTTATATGAAGGTACTAAGGTACAAAATGTTGAGCTAGTAGATTTTAAAAATTAAAATGAGATAACCTCTTTTTTTAAGGCAGTGGAGTTCCATCAGCTTGAAGGAGTGGTAGAGGTCTAAGAGATGCATGTTACACTGGCTAAGGAAGAGCAGAGGTATTTTGAGAAACTAGAAATAATTGGAGAGAGAGGGGCTAATGGTATTCAACATCTAAAAGTTCAAATCCTGATCTACCCTAATATTATTTTCTCTAAAACAAACCCCTTTATCAATATTAAAGCTTTATTAGACATAAAGTTAACATGCCCACAAACTTTAGACAATTATGTTTGTAGGGATGCATTTCCTCCTCCCTACTAATTAGATTTGGAAATGTCTCCACTTGTTAAGAAGTTCTCTATGAAAAATCATAAGTGGCATAAGGGAACATATAATGCTTTCTTGGGGGTAGAAAGAGTAAAAGGGGACACCCTCTCTATAAACGTTGAAAGATGATGAATCTAACTATAGTCAAGGGTTACAATCCTTCAATCGTTGGAGTAATATATGCTAAGATTTGTCTCAATTTACCCTAGTCATATTTTGATTTGTTTTTTGACTCTTTACTCAAGGTCTGTGGTATTTAGGTTTTGAACATGGGTTGACTAGGTTGGAATAAATGTTGGTTTTGAACCATTGGGTAGGTTTTCCTAGACATGCCCGTTTGATTTTCAATTTCTATTTTGAGAACCTTTTTAATCAGATTATTTTTATAATATTGGGTAGGTATATTGATATATTTTATCCATTTTGGACATTTGGTTATATTGAGACATATGAATTTCCATTCCCTCCTCCATTTACACCCTTACTTTCCATGCTTCTAATTTAACATATTAGCATTGGATTTTATATTGCATATTGAGATTACAAGATGAAATAATTATTATAATTTCATTGATCTAAATAACCTAGATTGCTTTAAACATGTTACATTTAACCCTTTCAATTTTAGAGTAATGATTTCCAAAAGCCATGTCTTACTTAAAAAGGGTGTATTTATCCACCCTAATTTATCACCAATTATAGTTTCCTAATTAAACCAATTGAGCTATTTAGTCTAATTGGAACCAATAGTTACCATATGAATGCTTTATTGACCAATAAGTAAAATTTTGACCTATTTGCTTGGATCAATAGGATCCATCTTTCCATTAACCTAAACACTAAGGATATAGTGATAAATTTCATGTTTAGTTTGAATGTTTTAACAATGGTAACATATATTGCATAATACCTAGTTTAATCATCTCTTTGCTCATTTGTTATTTTGAAATAAGATTCATTTTTTAATATTCAAATAAATTTATGAATGCATTAATATAATTATATGAATTCACATTTTATTGCAAGTAATTTTAGTATTGAAGATTTATGTGTGGGTGATTCATTCTCATGAAATATACAATTCATCTTCAACCCCTTTTAAGAAATGTTTAAGTATTCCTTTACTTTAATTTAATACACTTGACATGTGTGCCCATGCACACATACATGTGGATCATTATGTAACTACCTAATTTTTGTATAACTCATTTAATTTTGGCATTTTTGTCATGCCTTGTCATAGTTAGTTCATTTGTTTAATTTTAGTCCATTTCACCGCACTTTCCTTGCACATTATACCCATTCATAGTTTTGTATCATTTAGATTCTTTCATGAACACCTTAAATTTTTTCAATTTTGTACATTGAGATCCATCCATTCATCCTTCAAATAAAATTGATATCTATTTCATGATATTTTTATAAAAATACCATTTTAGTTCTAGTTGAAAGTCATTTATGTCTTTTCCATAGTTGTCATAAGTGAGAATGTGTGTGAAAATGATTTCAAATATCCTACATATACACATGCACCCTAAGACATTTATCTTATGATAATATCTTAATTAACAAGTAATTAATTTACCGATTTTCACATTAAATCTATCTATCACATGGCTGTCAAGGAGCCGAAAGATTCATCATATTCTAACCTCATCATTTGCTAAAGTGTTTTGATTACATAATTGTACTAAAATAAGTTTATATTAAGGATCATACATATTAGTCATTTATTATCTTAGTTATATAAGTTGAAGACCTTCCTATAACTTAGGTTGGTTCACTAACATGCATATAAATACATGATAGTGTGTGGTATTTGTAGTTACAACCATCAAGTGAGCCCCAAGAACTAACCTTAAAAATTGTATTTAGTCTTGCAATATTATGGGGTGTTATTTTTATATTAAAGGAGAATACATTAACATGACTACACACATAAATTATTATTATAAAATAAACTTTTCTAAAGTTTTGCTTCTAATGAATGATTCCTAAAAGTTTCAGCCCTGAAGGATCAATAAAGACATATTAATATCTTATTTTCACATTTGGCCAAATGTGTCATTTTTAGTGATATAAAATGGTGGTTTGAATTTTTCAATGCCTGTCAAAATTAGTCATCATCAAAAAAACACAGTGTTATTCTTGCGATATCCTCTACACAATTATATAGTTTGATTTCCAACATCAACAACCATTTCCAAAAGTAAGGCATGAAACATTCAAGTACACATTTCTCTTTAACCCTCTTTACTTATTTCAATTATCAATATTTATATTTAAATTCTCCACTAGGGCATGTGGGTATGTGTAAGGAGTTGGGGGATAATTCCATGGATGTTTTAGGTAACCTAATCATGTTAACTAATAACATGATCATGTTATTTAAATTATGGCTTAGTAATTATCAAACTATAATATGGATGTGTTATTATATAATGTGATCATAGTATATTAAACAATAACATGATTGATTTCATAATGAAATTACATTACCTTTATCCCAAAAAAATTTAAAACCAAAATTCAAATGCAAACTCATCATTTTGCATTTTAGTTTCCTTGCTATCCTTTAGCTTTTGTGATCACGTTTTTGGTGAGATAGATAAAAGAGTGATAGGAAGTTACCAAATACATCCCACAAAGATACTAATTTATGATGCCACCTCATAGAAGAGGTAATTGATATAAATATACATTGTTTAACCCTATTTTTTCATTAATTTCATTATTTAACCCTAATTTTTAGTTTTAATTTATTTGTTGTGAACAACCCATCCTACTAACCCTTTTGGCCCTCCATATAACCCTCTTGTTCCTCCTCCTCTTAACCCTACACATAATCCTTCATAAAACCCTCTTGTTCCTTCTCCTATCCCTCCACCTAACCCTTATACAGTTACACAAAACCCTTTGAGAAGTCAAGATATTCTAATTGATATCATTATGGGAAATAAAATTGAAATTGAAGAATTAATTGGGATAATGAGGGATCCCACTTCCAAAAACCCCCATTACACCCAAATACATAATTTCATAAGGACATTATTAGGTTAAATTTAATCTATAACAAGTCAAATTGATAGATATACTTCATATAGGGATAATTATAGGGCATATTATGCTAATAACCAAAAAATTATCAAAATCCTCCATTTATATCATATTCATTGATCCAACCACCAATGATCCTTTTGATATAACCATTAAATGTTTTCCAATCCATCACTGCATACATAAATTAATCATAAATAATTGTTGGATTTGAAGGTAGATGGTGTTTGACTATCCACTATGTAACAATAATGAGGTCTCATTGTATTTTTTGAGGAAACTCTACTTTGAGTTTTTCCTCGATGATATTTTGAACTATTTTATTTTTAGTGAGTTTTATGACCAAAGAAAAGGCTCTATACATGATCGACTAACTGCATGTCATGTGCCTAATCACCCTACATGAATCTTTATCCAAACTCTACTTGAGCTCAAGATCCTGTCTATATTTTAGAATGTCATGGAGATTGACACTCGACATACTATTAGTTCACTCACTAATACACTCATTCAGTATATGATTAGGCTCTTATGGAGTGATGTTAGAGATATACCACCTAGTGTACATACCTGAAACCACCCTTGTAGTTCTTATGGGGAACTTATAATGATGATGGAGCTGGTGGTTTAGATGGCTTGGATAATATTTTTATGAGTGATGATTTTTTTGCATCCATATTTAGTGTGCAAACATTATCCATTACACAAATGTATGTATATTTTATATAAATGTCATGTTAAATTTAAGTTATATTTACAAATTTAATTTAGCTAACCATTAATTTACAAAGAAATTGAATAATATATATGTTATTTTTATGTTATATGAAGTGATGGTACCTTCATCATCACAGTCAATTTTTATAGAATTTGATTTTTTGCAACTTTTTTTTAGATATTTAGATTGTGTTGTTCGCTGATCCACTACTAAATTTGTCTCTATTAGGATGAGACCATTTACTTTTATAGAGGTAAAATTTTGAGTTAATCTTATCATCTATGCACATTTAGTCTATTTATATTTTCCTTGTATGTTTAGGTTATATTTATCCATCTCTTTTTTCATAGTCTATTTTCATGTTCTCTCTCTCTTTATCGTTTCTTTATTCTTTATAATCTTCTTAAGAGTTTTTATAGTTTTACATGCTACTTTGATTTTGACCTTATAGAATAATAATAAAATCATATACCAACTCAATTACATCTTATTTCATGAATGCAACCATTCCACACAACCCCCAAGCTTCAAGTCTTCACTTAACTCTTATTTCTTCTTTGACACCTTCCATCTATTGCCCCATTTTTGAGGTAAACCTCCTTATTTTGAGTAAAATACAAAGCTCCCAACCAAACCAAACCAAACCCACATTCATATACCCTTTTACATCACATAGCTCATGTAAAGACTTTAATAATTTAACTCTCTTTGGAGAACACCTAAATTAACACCTCCCAAGACTAATTAGGTCTCTTAAGATGAATTAAAGCCTACTGACTATGAACTCATACCATATGAAATCAAATCAACATTAAACCTTCAAAATACTAGTCATCCTATATAAAGACACCTGTCCAAAATTTTTAGATATGGGGTGATCATTTTGTGGGTATCATGAACCTTTCGATGTTGTTATGAGGTATCTCAAACCATTAAAGAGGAACCAAAATAATTGGAAGCTATGAGAATGGGCTCAACAGTATTTATATAATTCCTTTTGGAAAATCCCACAAAGATCTCTTGAATAATTTCATTTTAATATTAGATAAGTGTAGTTCACATGCCATGGGGATACTTATAAAATGAAGAACACATATCTAGGGGTCCTTCTAGGTAGCATTATCTTGAAAATGAAGTTGTTAAGCTCAATATAGTCATATTCTCATTTTGACTTACATAAAAATTATGATTACATATACAAATCCAAATGTTAACCTTGAAAATGAGTGATAATAGCAAGGAAATTTAAGGCAAAATAGAATAAATGCACATGCAGGGTAAAAATACAAGGAACTAGATTTAACATAATTAAGCCCCATCATCATGGGAAAATGTAAATATGAATAATAAATTTGACTCCTTTCTCCATTACTTCCATATCAATTTATAGAATGCAATTTTAATTTGTTGGTTTATGTAACCACTAATTATACTGCATCAAACCCCCTGAAATCAACTAACTTTAAACCTAATTAAATAATTTTGACTATTAACCTACCTATAACTAACACATAAATAGGTTTCAAATTAAATTAATTGAACTTTAATTTTTTAGGACTAAAGGTATACTAATAGACACAACTAAAAAAGTTGGCTAAATTAATTATAATTAATTTCACATAATATCAATGCAGACCCAATTAAAACTATAAAATTGCTCACTAATTATTAAAACATGAAGAATCATACTTAGTGGATCATTAACTTAATAATGAAACTCTAAGAGTCTTATTAGACATAAAGGACCATAACTCAGGCCCTATCATTCAATTGACTTATTCAAATATAAAGGTAGTGAAATAGTTATTTAAATAAATTTCTATTTTATTATGTGACTTCACTTAAGACATAGTGATAGTAGGACTTAAATATTCATTCATTTTATTGCAATATCTGAAATACATTTTTATAATATTTGATGACCAATTTAAGAATTGTGGTTTGTAGGAATGGGAGAATTTAGGGAAAGGGGGATTACAAATTTTAGTGTCGACATTACCTTCTCATGTTTGAGCCAAAAACTTATAATACACATGATAATTAAATTGTAATATCTCATTACACCTTTTCCTTTGGCTATGCCAAAGGTCTATATTTCAATTGTAATGCCTCATTACACATCTTTCTTTGGCTGTGATAAAGGTATAAAGGGTAGATAACCTATCTACTCAACATTCCTTAAGGTATAAAGCATTACATTAGGTCTAAACATATTATATCTTGATTGACAAGTTTGGGGGAGATACACCATTTGGGTTGGTAGGAAAAGATGTGCCAACCTTAAAAACTACACCTTGTAGTTTCTTATAATTCAATATCCAAATTATTTGCCAATTTTTTTTCTTAATCTAAAATAAGATAATATATTTATATGGTTAGAACTTTATACATAAGACAACGACCTCTCTTCCTTGACCTATTGGTAAAATTATATATAAACACACCTTCATGAAGAGTGGATTCACTATGTCTCACTCCTTTTTATTGATTGGGTGCTTTCTCAAAAATCAGTTGTCATCTATCTATTATAAATAAATGTGATATCAACGCATGTATTATATATATAGATACAAATGATTGATATCATGCATATAATAGAAGGATAATGGCCATATATGTGTAGCACAATCTTTCCCCAATTAATCTATAATGGTATTTTACTATATCAAAAGAAGCTTTACAAGTAAGGATAGAGTTCTTGATATGTCTCTTATTCCTTTTCTATCCCTAAATTTGCCTTGTCTAAGTGTTTTTATTATTTACACCTCCTACTCTACCACTCACACAACATACATGTATTATAATTTTTATTTTACCTTCAACATGAAAACTACTTGCTATTCTTGGCCATTGCAAATTATATGGTAGTTACACTTCCATGATTCTTGGTTTACATTGTCTTTTCATTATATGCATGGTTTCTATATATAAGATCTGATACTTTATACTAAATTAAGTGAGACCTTGTTTACATGAATAGTTGATTGCTCAAGTAGATTCTCTCTCTCTATGAGATGAGATAGACATAGGCATTACTACTCCAATATCATCTACATAGGTATTGATAGAGGTATTTATGAACTTGTAATTTGGAATTAGAAAAATAGACTTATTTACATAATTTTACTACATACTTGGGGTAAATATAACTTATGTAAATGTATTGTGATGTATGTTCATAATACATATGATAGCCCCACTCAGATGATCATTCATGCAACTTCTGATGTTTCTACCATATTTGAGATGCCTATTTAAATAAATGAGCCTGTCATTGACCTATTTGATAATGAAAAATAGATTGAGCAAGATTGTGAGCTTGCAGTAAGTGCATATTTATATTATTTCTTTATTATAGTTTAAAATTAATTTTTTAACAATTGGTTAAATGTAATTTATGTTAATTTTTTAATAATTCTTATATTTGAACAGGTTCATCTACAAATCAGTTATAAGCATGGGTCCCATAATCAGATCATAGAGCAATCCAAGGTATTAAAGAAGTCTCCATATACTAAGAGGGAATCTAAGTGAGAGTCTTATTTGAGGAAGGTAAATCGAGGGATGTTATTTGATGAGTACGATGTCTTACATGAGATGTACTTTTTTGTATGCCTATATGGCAATTTACACATTTGTTGGCATTGTATATGTGTATATGACATTCACCAGAAATTAGATACTATGTTGTTAATTTTAATTTTTTATATTCCTATCACGATAATCTATGTATTATTCACATTGCACACATTTGCCTATATTGTATGGCTATCATGGCAATCTATGTAATATATATTCAGTTTTATTTCATTATGTGTTATTAGATAGTGTTATTTTGATCTTCTAAATTATTATCTATCAGATTTTGTATGTAATTTTGTACAAAAATGAGGATTAAAAAATTATTCTTTTCAATGCTGTAAATCTACGATCTCCCACATTTTTTGAAATTAATGTTTTTATTTCATTGTGTAGTGGAAATGACTAATGACACTCTTATAACTTAGTATTAATTGACTTCTTATCATTTTACGTACTTATTTTAAAATTTTATGACACTTATTATTGTCATTATACATTTTACAAAACTCGCACATTCATTATCTAACTCATTTCATTCATTCCATTCACAAACTTCCTCTCACTCTTTCATTATCTTTTCACTAGGAAATCCTCTTGGGTTTCAAGTTCCAAATCTTGATATAGGTTTCAGGAGTAGAATGTATTATCATTATTAATCTTGTATGATCATATCATACTTTCTCTAACCTTTTTCAAACCCTGAATCACACTTCAATACTCATTTTCACATACAAAGCTACTAATGACCCCAATAAGATTATCACCTTTTTCTGCTATTTTCTCTTTGTTTTCAAAATATATGAATTATAATGAAGATAAAAAATCATTTTATACCACCCTATATCTTTATACAACTTTACCTAAATTTTCATTCTTCAATTCTCTCTATAGGTACCTTTTCCTTAATAAGCCCTTGTCCAGTTAGGCTTTTCTAGCCCTCCATTCATGACATAGTCATCAAAATAATAAAAATATGTACACTACAGTGTGTAAATCATTTTAATCCTTCTTGGGGCATCAAAATATGTTATAACAAATTTAAATAATTTTACATGGTTGGAATGGGTGTTATAGGGTTTTTGGGTTTGAAACCCTAGTTGCCTATCTGTAGAGGTTGAGAGGCTTCATAATTCACTTTATTTAGTTTTAAGTACTTCCAAAGAAAACCTTACTTAGGTCTACGTTATCATTATCCACATTCCCCAATATGTAATATCCATTTCTCAGCCCTAAATAACTTCAACCAACTCAAAACACAGAAATCTATCACTCTTTAGTGGATTTTATACACTTTAAAGTTTACAAAACTCCCAATGAACTATTGTCACAATGAATTTTCATCTACATATGCTCAAAATTTGATCAAGTTCCCAACCATAAACCATACTCATCTTTTCATTGGTACACTAACCATATAGAGATATGGTAACTAAGCAAAATAGGTGTCTATTGTGTTAGGTCTGTTTGTGTTCAATAGTTCTAAAATCCCAAAAGATCTTTCTAGTGATTTTTACTCTTCTCCTTTATACCAAATTATAAAAACACTATGGAAATTTAACTTATTTATGCACACATCAACCTTTCCTATCATTTGATTTCATAACAAGGCATTAATTATCTACAAAATAGAGTGTTAGTTGTGTAAACAGGGCAACCTTTCAAATAACACGGTAATGAAAATTTGTTACTTGTTTTCAATCCAACCTAGACATCCAACTATTAACATAATGTGTCATATTAAAACATGCCAATACACACAAAAATGAATTTTATTTTGCCTCTAGGGCCTTTCAAAGACAATATACAAATTGATGACAATCCAATACTATTCCATAGAATATAGATACAGAGAATCATTCCATGTTTATTCACTTTTAGAAATATTTATTACAAAACATAGCCCATGAAAAGGACTAGATCATCATATTTTGAGAGGTATGTTATATTCTCTTCAATACCCCCTTTTTGTTGTGGTCTTGGAGATCTCTCTCACCTCTCTCTCTTTTCTCTCTATCCCTTCTATTACACACAACACATACAACTTCCAATACATCCTAGTCAAACATTATTTTGGGTGGTTATATAACTTATTCTCTTATACCTAATGTGATGATAGTGTTAACATGACTAAACATTATTCTTAAGGGTCATCACCTTTATAACTTTGACATGACATGTCTTCAACCCCCTTTTACATGACTTATGGAACCTTTTAATAAAAAAATTCTCACCTAACCATTTGAAACTATATTGATCCATCACCTTTAATCATCCCCCAATACCACCTAATAGGTTAATAGTTCAATCGGTCAATTACTCATTAATTTTCTAGGTCTCTAGTTTAAATAGTCAAAGTTGTTAATGTTGTCAATGTTTAAGTTGTGGTTACAGAAGTCTAGTTTTGATGCATCTTAACCAAAAAATGACATTTTCAACACATTTGAGAGTGGGGTATATATTTTATAGGATTATGTCCTTATCCTCCCATCAGCCTTGATTGACAAACCCACTACCCATTCTATCCTCAAGAACACCCTTCCCAATATAAGAAAAATGTAATTTTTTAGCCTAAGTTCAAACATGCATAAAATGAAAATTGTAAGTCATTTCTATTAACCATTAGATCCTTTATTTGCCTCTTTAATCCCTCTAATTACACCTTAGAGTAAATATGTGGAATCTTGAAGAGTAATCCATTGAAAAAGTTGCAGTGAGGGGTTCAAAAATACAACTTTTTGGAAGTGAACAAGTAACTTATTGAGCTCCAACCAACATTTCAACCTCTAAGACCTCCACCTACAAATATATAACTTTAAACATGTCTAGATAGGAAAATTACATCCTATCACACTACCACAATGTTTAAATCCACCCAAATGTGCATTTTAAATACCATTCAAAAGTATGGAAACACTCACAACAAATGTTATCAAAATTTAGGTTATGATTGTAGAACTCTAGTTTCAATGCTTCCTAGCTAAAACTGACACTTCCAACATGTCTATAGTGGAAAATAACATCTAGGAGTAGGTTATTGGCCTGCCATCAGGCTTGATGAATGAACTGACCACCTAATCTATCCTCAATAACACCTTTCATAATAAAATAAAAATGAAATATTTTAACCTAAATTTAAACACACATAAAACAAAAAATATAAGTCATTTAAATATACCATTAGATCCTTACCCTACAGATTTAATCCCTATAATCTCACCCTATATCTTTCAAGTGTAAAATTTGATAGAAATCCATTGGATAAGCTACAGTGAGAGGTCTAGAAATGTAACTTTTTGGCATTGAAAAAGCAACTTCTTGAGCTCCAACTGGCATTTCTACATCTAAGACATCCACCTCAAAATATATCACTAAAATCATATCCAAGTAAGTAAATTACATGTTATCACTCTACCATTAAATTTAAATTGAACTAAAAGTGTATTTTCACTACCATTTCAGAGCATGGAAATGCTAACAATAAATGTTCTCAAAGATTAAGTTGTGATTGTAAAAGTCTAGTATTGATGCTTCCTGACTAAAAAATAACACTCCCAACATGTTTGGATGGGAGTATAATATATAATACCATGATTTTTTCCTTCCATTAGTCCTGATCGATAAAATTGACACCCATTTCATCCTCAAGAACACCCTTCCCAAATCCCAATACATTAAAAAAGCAAATTTCTAGCCTTAGTTAAAACATGCATAAAACAAAAATTATAAGTAATATTTTATGAACCATTAGATAATTACCATATATATTTAAACCTTATCATCACATATTAGAATAGTTAGGTGGAATATTCAAGAGAAATACATTGGACATGTTGTAGTGAGGGGTCAAAAAATGCAACTTTTTGGCATTAAACAAGCAACTTCTTCAGTTCCAACTGGGATTTTTGACTTTAGGACCTCCAATTCATAATATATCAATAAAATAATATCCATATAGGATATTTAAATATTATAACACCACCATGATATTCAAATCCACCTAAAAGTGCATTTTCACTGGCGTTCTAGAGTGCCAAAATGCTAACAATAAATATTGTCAAAGTTTAAGTTATGGTTACAAAACTCTAGTTCTGATACTTCCTAACTAAAACCTAACAATTAAAACATATATGGAAGATATATAAAATCTAGGAATTTTTTTTAACCTCCCATAAAACTTTATTGACAAACAACGTACCCATTATAGCCTTAAGAAAACCCTTTTTTATACAAGAAAAATGCAATTTTCTAGTCTAAGTCGAAACACATGTAAAATGAAAATTGTAAGTCATTTACATGAAACATCAGATCCTTCCCCTACCTATTTAATCCTTATAATTTAAAATTAAAGTAATTACGTGAAATATTAAAAATTAATACATTGGGCAAGTTACATTTGAGGGATCAAAAAATAGAACTTTTTGGCATTGAACAAGCAACTTCTTGATCTCCAATTGGCATTTTTACATCTAGGACCTCCACCTCTTAATATATAGCTAAATATATATATATATATATATATATATATATATATATATATATATATATATATATATATATATATATATATATATATATATATATATATATATATATATATATATATATATATATATATATATAGGTAAATTACATGTTGTAACACTTCTATGACATTCAAATCCACCTGAAAGTGAATTTTCCTTACCTTTTTAGAGCACATAATGAATAACAACAAATATTGTCAAACTTTAAATTGTTATTGCAGAACTGTAGTTTCAATTCTTCCTGACTCAAAAATGACACTACCAACATGTCTGAGGGGGTGGATAATGTATAGTAATAGGTTTTTGACATCACCTTAATCTCAATAAACAAACCCACCACCATTTTGGTGTTAAGCATGCCCTGTTTAATACAAGAAAAATGCATGTTGTAGCCTAAGTTTAAACTCCCATAAACCAAAACCTGTAAGGCATTTACAAAGATTCAATAATGTCTAACATTATCTTCAATCATGTCCAAGTTGACCTTATCTTATCTTAAATAATATATAATTCTTTATTGATAATGCTAACCACATGAAAGGGTAAGCTTATTTGGCACCACTAACCTACAAAAAAACGATAGTAAGTAATTAAAAATGAAATTAATATTTTATACCTAGAAAATTAAAAAACATTTGGTAAAATAAATTACATATACATTTGAAAAGTTAACATACCTACCTATTTCAATCCAAAAAACCACTAGAATCCTCTCTAACCTTGATAGTATCAAGAATAGCTTCATGGTCTTACTCCTAAACTTTCCATAGTTTCCTTTTTAATGGCCTCTCATGATATTTTTGTAATTGAATATTCTTTGAAAAAACCACATTTTAATAGTGTATTATGTTCATGTGCATTTTAAAATATTTAAATAAACATTGATATAAATATTTTATAGTATATTATCGAAACTAAGTTCTAGTGACTAACACTGACCCAATGGGATAGTCAATGTTTTCTCCATCTATAACTAGGAAAGTCAATTTTTTCTCTCTACACACTGACACAAGTAGTAATCAGTGCCCTCTTTATTATCCTCATATATAATAAATATAAAAACATGTCATATATAAAAAAAACCATTTTTATTGACAATAGAAAGATATATAATGAGAATAAATTTTACATAATCAAAATATTATACTTGAATGCACTAGATTATATATATGGTCAAAGTCATCTGATGATGTCTTATTAGTAAATTGTAATGTTTTTGGAACTTGACATGTCTTGTTTGTAATTAGGGGTTTATAACTCCAATCATCCACCCACTCTTGTGACTCACACTCATTTGAAATAGGGTCCACCCATGTAAAAAAGAAACATGCCAAGTTTCTTATATGAATAGTCCAAGAACTTGTATTTGAAATATGAAATGAGTAAAGGTCACTTGAACCCATTCAAGTCATAAAATTCTCATACTTTACCAAGTATAATTCTTATATTAACCAAAAATGTCTAGGAATAGTAGAATTTGGTTGATCACCATGACACACATTATCATTACACCATTCAACCATATTTTACACATTTGTCAACTAAACACCCTTTTGAAATTTGAACACCTCCCTTATAATAGCTATTTTTACACTACTCCAGCACCATCATGATCCCATTTTTCATGGCTGGGCTTGATAAAAATTCAAATATGTTCTAAAATATGCATCTTTCTTAACCAATAAAATATCCAAACATTTTTGAATTGTGATGTGAAATCATCTGACTAAATGTAATGTTGATTGAAATTAATGTTCCTCTGACTCAATTATTCATAAAACTTTTGAAAAAAACCTTGTATATACTATGAAAAATGTGATCGATCGTAACTAATATAGAAATGGTACTCCTTTAATATTTTATATTATTATTTTATACTATTAGGTTCATGCATGAATGTTATATACACGAATATGGAAACTTGTGATGAGTTATAATACTATGATTGAAATTGTATTTGGGGTTTGAATGAGTAATTTTCAACATTATCAACTACTAAAATAATCTAAGCTGGTGGAAATGTATCCTTGTTTATATTGAAATGTTCATCTAACCATCTAGCCCTATGTGTGTGCCTTGCATACTCATAAATAATCTTCTACCTAAATTTGATCAATAATTTTATTATAGGTATATTTTTTGTAATAAGCTCACATATTTTAGATTCTTTTCCATCTTTTATTTGATGAGTAACTAATTTATATTTACTTAAATTAAATAATTATGTCTAATTTCACTTGTAATCTCCTCATGGATAGAGTTTTTAATTTTTGTAATACACCACAAATGTTACAATTTCCATTAAAACATGTTTTGTTGTAAAATAATTGTCTATCTATTCTTTTACAAAAGATAGTTTGAATAAATTCCCTAGCTGATTTTGGTTGAAAGTGAATGCCACACTCCTCTAAAATGTTATTAGTATGAAAAGTATAAATAATATGGTGAAAAACATCATAGTGCATTGTAAATTGAAAATGATACCTACAACACAAGTTGTGCGTGTGTGATTTACTTTTACATAAAAAGGTTTGGACATCTCAAAGTATCTTTGAAAAATAGAAATTTATAAATGTTTTTCCAAAAATGTAGAATAAAATTATTTTTGAGTCATAAATATTAAAGTTTCTGGATGCAATTCATGGTTATGATAACCAATTATTCATTTCACAACATCTCTTACATTAGGCAAAACTGTTATATTGTATTTCCAGAATTGAGTAACTCTTTGAGAGTATCGTATATAGGCTTGTCCTTTCATGGAATTATACTAGAGAATACCCAAAGCTCATTAGTATTAGGTTGATTAATTATTTCATATATTTTAATTGCTTTCATTATTGTTTTTCTATTTATATTAAGTGTTCATCTTATTTTTGAAACCATTCATTTTTCCCCTATTTTGTCACTTACTCAATAAGTTGTAAGTATACGTAGATGTTATTAGTCATAATGTGTACATTATAGGTCTCATCTTAATCAATTTTATCAATGAAATAAATAATTGACATCTTTGACTATCATAATCTAAATTATGAAAGAAAGTATGCCATTTTTTTTGAACTAGTCTTCCTGAATGGCGATCAAATTTTTTGTTATGCATTAGTTGTAAAATATTTTCATCGACTTCGATTAAGTAATTGTATTTTTTATAAATAATTATTAGAGGTGTTGGTAATGGTGGAATTTGTTGAGAGGGTATTTCAAAATAGTTATTACTTTCATTGTTTAGAGGTAGGATGACATTTTCTTCATTGTTTATTTCTTCATTATATGTTCTCATGAAATTTTATTGATAGTTAATTTCTTCATTATTTGTTTTCATCAAATTTTATTCTTTCATGGGAGGTGAAGCATCATACATAGACTCATCATCAACAAAATAAAAAACTTAAAACATTGACTGTAAAATTTTAACATTAACTAATTTATTATTATAAATTTCATTATTATTCATTTTATTATGGTCAATTTCATCCTTATTCAATTCACTATGGTCAATTTCATCATTTTTTAATTTATTATTGTGAATTGGCTTATTATCTATGACATTTGGTTCATTAGGATTAGGGTTTGTACCTTGTATACCATGAAGTTTTTGCATTCGTATCTTGTTTCTCTCTCAAATCTTCTACTTCTTCTAGTATTTTATTATTCAACATCTTCCTCTTCATTGAATGTGATCAATCACTAATCAAGGATAAATGATAACTTTCAAAGGTAGGGTGAAGTACACAGGTATCGTAGATCTTGTATAGGTACATAAATAATGTTTATGGGGATAAAATTCTTCATTTCAGTTAAAAATAGACATTGACAATTGAGCTTAGTTTATAAAAATAATAATAATAATTTGATCAAATTATACAACATGATCTCATTATATAAGGTGATTGTGTTATTACATAATGTGATTGTGTTATTTGTTATACAAGGTTTTGCTTCATCCAACGTATCGAGAAGCATATACTAAGAATAACATGATTAAATTATGTAATAACATGATCATATTATTCTTAATACTCAGTTGGGGATATAAATTGACATTGAGAACCAAGTTTTATTTATATTAATAATAATGTGATAGTGTTATTAAATAATGTGATCACATTATACTTAATATGGATTAGGGTTTATGGATTAGGGATTAAGCCATTAGTGCATAGGGTTTAGGGATTGTAATTTATGTTTTAGTGATTAGGGATTATATATTAGGTCATGTAGGGTTTAGGTCTAAGAGTGTATATAAGGTCTAATCTCTCTATGCCATGTGTGAACCTATATTTTACTATAAAGGATGTTAATTGAGACTAAATCAATTGGTAAATAGGGAAAGATTTTAGTGTTATAATTTAGGTTATAATGTTTAGGGCTTAGGTTTAGGGTATACAGGATCAATCACAAAGATAATTATTTGTCTAAATGATTTTGATCTAGGCTAAAATGATTGGTTCAAGGTTTAAAGAGTTTATATTTATGGTTTAGAGTTGAAGGATTAGGAACTTTAAGCATTAGGGATTAGGGTATAGGTTTTAGGTTATATAAGGTATAATCATGATGGCAATCGAGGTAAATTAGAACTAATCAACCCAAAAAGAAACATTTTATAGCCATGTAATTAGGTTGAAGGGCTTGAAAAAGCCCCAATTTAATATAAATGAACATATAGATTACTACTCCAAAGGATAAGTTTTGGCCATAGTTTTACAAAAATCATTTTATGACATCTCAAGATAAAATCAATTACATCATAAAGCATGTATGTATGTAGCATGTAGCGGGTATTAGTCATATGCTTATAATTTATGTTTTAAGGATTAGGGATTAGGGCATATGGTTTAGGTTTAAGGACTTGTATATAATGTCTAATTGATTTATGCCATGTGAACCTAATTATTACTACAATAGATGTTAATTGGGACTAAATTGATTGGTAAATAGTGAAAGCTTATCATTTAAAATTTAGGTTATAATGTTTAGGGTCTATGATTTAGGGCTTAAGTTTTAATGTGCATATGGTTTAGGGTACATAGGGTCAATAACAAAGATAATTGAGGAAAATTTGAATCACTTGGATCCATTTGTGACTATCAAATGTGTTTTTGGGTTGTCATTATACCCTAGATGTCATTGTATAGATTGAGTGAATTAGTAAAATGGGGAAATTAGTCATATGATTTAGGCCAAACTAAGCCCTTTGAACTTAATTCTTAGTCTAAATGATATTAATTTGGGTTAAAATTATTTGTTCAAGGTTTAAAGAGTTTATATTTATGTCTTAGAGTTTAAAGATGAAGAAACTTAAGGATTAGGGATTATGGTATAGGTTAGAGGGTATATAAGGTACAAACATGAAGGAAATTAGGGAAAATTGAGCTCCTTAAACTTATATCTATGAGTAAAGAATGTGATATTGAGCTCAATTATCCTCCACATCATCATAGATTGAGCCAATTAAGTCAATTATGGTTTAATTATGGATGTAATTTTGACAACCTAATTCATACCATATATATAAAGGATAATAATTGGGTCTAAATTTATTGGTTTAGAATTTAGGGTCTATAATTTAAAGGCTATGGGGTTTAGGGCTTATGGTTAGGGTTTAGGGTTTAAGATATTAGATATAAGGTCTAATCAATAAGGTAATTAAAGAACATTTCAATTTCTTGTTCATTAATTTATGATAATTATCTTCATGTTTACATTTATGATAAAATTAGGGTCAGTTATGCCATGTAAATATTGTATACATGTTATACAATCTATTGATCCATAAATTTAGTTTAGGGCCTCAATTTTACCTAGATCATGCCCCTAATTGTATAAAATGATTAATGAGATTGATTCATGATACAATTGATCTTTTGATTTTACCCTAAATCTTATCTTACACTTAATGGGGTTCAAATTTTCCACATATTCCTCATAAATTAAAGTACTAAACTAGACTCTTATTTTTTTAGTTACATTAAAGGGGATTCAAATAGCCCAAATTTACTTTAGATGCACAACTAGATTGTTACTCGAAAGGCTATGTTTTGCCCATACATTTAAAATGTGATTTTTATGTCATCTCATGATAAATCCAGATATATCATAAGGCATGTATGTTTACAGCGTGTATTACACATTAGGGCATAGGGATTATAATTTATATTTTATGGATTAAGGATTAGGGCATATGATTTAGGTTTAAGGACCTATATATAATGTCTAATCACTTTATGCCATGTTTAGACATAATTTTTACAATAAAGGTTATTTATTGGGGCTAAATTAAATGGTCAATAGGGAAATTTTATGGTTTAAAATTTATGGTAGAGTGTATATGGTTTATGGTTTAGGGCTTATGTTTTAATGTATATATGGTTTAGGGCACATAGGGTCAATCATAAAGATAATTTAGGATAATTTGAATGACTTGGACCCATTTGTGACTATAAAATGTGTTTTGGGTTATCATTATACCCTAGATGTCATCGTGTAGATTGAGTGACTTAGTCAAATGGGGAAATTAGTCATGTAATTCAAGCCAAACTAAGCCTTGTGAACTTAATTCTTAGTCTAAATGATGTTAATTTGTGCTAAAATGATTGGTTCATGTTTTAAAGAGTTTATAATTATGGTTTAGAGTTTGGAGATTAGGAAATTTAAGTATTAAGACTTAGGGTATAGGTTGTAGGGCATATAAGGTACAATCATGATGGTGATTTGGTAAAATTTGAACTCTTTAAACCTAGATCTATGAGTAAAGAATGTGAATTTGGGATCAATTATCCCCCATATCATCACATATTGAGCCTACAAAGTCAGTTTTGGTAATGAGTGATGTGATTTTGACCAATTTCATCTGTATGAACCTAATTCTTACTATATATAAAAGGTGTTAATTAGGTCTAAATTTATTGGTTTAAGGTCTACAATTTAAATGTTTTGGGTTATAGGGTTTATGGTTTAGGGTTTAAGGTAAATGGTATATGGTCTAGGGTGTAAGTTAAATGTTATAGGGTTTAAGGTTTAAGATATCAGATATAGGGTCCAGTCATTAAGGTTATTGAATAAAATGTGAGCTACTTGTTCACTTATTTATGATAAATAACTAAACATGTTTGATATATTTAATACATAGATGTTGCATACATGAACTATATAATTGATTGAGGCATAAATTTTATTTAGAGGATCAATTTTTACCCAAATAATGGCCCTTATTATAAAATTTGACTAATTGGATCAATTCATGATAGAATCAAACTTTCAATTCTGCCCTAAATCATATCTTACACTTTAAGGGGTTCAAATTGGCCACAAATACCTCTTGGATTAAATGAATCAACTCTTTGGTTAATTATGTATGACATTATGTTTAATTTAACTCAAAATCACATTGAATATATAATTTAAAATATGTTCACATGGCTCATCTTGACCCTAATTACCTACATAATTAAAATAATAGACATTTACATTCATTAGTTGATGAATTCAAGTTTATTTAGCTCAAAACCACATTCTATACATGTAGAACATAAATATAAATAAATTATGTTTCTTTGATTCAACCAAGATAATGAAATTGAAGTTGATCAAAGCCCAAATCATATTTTATAGTCATGTAATTAGGTTGAAGGGGCTCGAAATAGCTCTAATTTATTTCAAATCCATAGCAAGATTAATACTCCAAAGGCTATGTTTTGGGCATAGTTTTTAAAAATGCATTTTATGACATCTCATGACAATATTAGTTACATCGTAAGTCATGTATATTTGTGACATCTTTGAACTTGACCAAAGGCAACATCTTATATGTTAGACAAGGTACTAATGCATTGATATACCTTGAAAATATATCCTTGTACAACTTCACTTATTGACTCAAACAATATTATGAGAGGCTTAAAAATACTACAAAGTTTATAAAAGTTTTTTACAAGTTCCAAAAATCACTTATTATCCAGAAAAACTAATGCAATCATGTGGAATGAAATTTACCCTATTTTAGGAATATATACACTCTTGACAAAAAATACAATGACTATTAATTTATTTGTTGTTGTTCCAAAACACCATTTAGATCTTGTGATAACTATAAATTATATTTCAAATACCAACTTTCATATAACTAATCCTTAAACATTTATAATATCAGTGAACTCTCTTTTAAACCTAATACTCTAAGTCTATTAGTAATTAGTCAAAGAATCCTTGTATTCCTATTGATTTATAGAATACATAATTTATTTAATCATGCACAAAATGAAATCTAAATGAATTATACCATATTATGAGTGATTTGGATTAGTGGATCACCAAAAAACAAACTTTTGATTTTCTGACCTTGTTTAGGATGATCTAGGACTATCTGCATTTTAAGGAAGATTAGAGTCATGTCAAATGAATAATAAATTTATTCATAGGTTAATAAATCTCTAATTATCATTAAATGATAAAAAATATTGACAATAACATTGGTCCCAAAAAAATAAATTAATCAACCAAACTTTTATCTTAATATTACTAAGCCTAATAGTTCTTTTATTCAGTGAAAATATAAATTCATGTTTTAGGGTGTTGAGAATATATAACATGATCATGTTCTTAAGTAACATGATCGCATTAATAATTTATTTAATAAATTTATTGATTTAAAAAAATAATCACATTATTAACAAAATCATTTTATTCAAATTTGAATTTAATTCATATGCCTTTTGGCTTGGGAACGACTTAGATTCCCATGTCAAAGGCTTAAACTGTCAATGCCCAATCGAGTTTTGAGAGTTATGATAAAAATAGAAATAAATCAACTTTGATTACTAAATATAGTAAGGATTTCAACATGAAAATTCAAAAATTTAATACCATCATGATGACCATGCTCTCCTCTTTCCAAAAATATGATTTTTATACTTTTTGGACTAATTTAAGGTTTTAAACGATATTGATTTCAAACTCTAACCTTTTTAAGACACTACATGCAACAAACATAAATGCCTATAAATGTTCATGTAATTTTTATTTCATTGATCCAAATTAAAAATAAGTAATATGGTCACAAACTAGGCCTAATTCTACACACATTAAAAAGAAATGATTTTTAGTTTTTAGGTAGTTAGGCACTTCGCACAGACAACTATCCATTTTTTGTCATTTTTAGGATCTATTTACTTGAAAAATTTATAAAAAATTATTCATTGAAAAAATATAAAAAAGTATGGGTCATAAACAAGAAGATATTATCTAAATTTTCCCCAAATGGTTTCAAATAATATTAAATATTTCTCAAAAAATGGTGGATCGCACAACAATCTATCTATTATGTTTTCTTAAAAAAATGGGGTTTCCTCATAAAATTTTAGCTGTTTCATCTAGTAATACTTAATAATTTTTAAAAACATTTAGTTTTTTGAAAACTAGACTTAAAATTCTACATTTTATGTTCTTACACCATCTTCAAATTTTGAGTGTAGATATCTTAAATTATCTATAGAAGTTTATATTTTTGAAATTTTTGGAAAATCATGTCCATGGGTAGGCCAATTTTTATTCCTCATCTTTGAGCACTTACCCATGTCTGATTTACTACATTTATCCTATCTCTCCATAGGACATTGTTTTAAATAATTGACATAGTCTATTATATTTTTTTGTCCAATATTTATTTAACATACCACAAAATGTAATTAAGATACTAGAATAGTCTTTCACACTCATATGTATGGGATATTAAAAATTATATATTTGAAAACATGTAGGAATGGTAGAAGATAGAAGATTTAACTACCAAATATGAATACCTATTCTGATTATATGAAAAATTTGTAACATCATTTTCTTACACTATTTATGTCTTGTGTGATAACATACTTAGTGATTGAAAATTTCACCATGAATTAGTATTTCAATGAAAAACTATACATAACACCCAACAATAATTGAAATAGCTATGTTTTTCAAAAATATTCCCATTTTTCCTTCAGTGTCTATCATTTTCAAGTATAAAACATTAAAAACATCTAATTTAATGATATTTCTAGAGTTTAAAAAAAAAAGGATGTGGGATGTTGGCTAAAACTAATAACAATAGTTATGCAATGATATATGAAATTTAAACTATATTGTTTAATGATAAATAAGGTTCTCATGGAAAACATATTCTAGTTTCTTAGTAAAAAACACAATGTGTAATTTCGTATTATGTCTTATCTAGTTTATGAAGTTTTATTTTTCAATCCAATGTTGTCTTAGTGTGAAATGTGAGATGTAGGCTAGGAATATTGAAAACCAATAATAACAGTTATGTTGTGGAAATTAAAATGTATTGTGCACTTTTTAATAATAAGTAATGTTTTTATAAAATACATATTACTTTATTTTGGAGGTATAAAAATGCACAATTTTTTTATATCAAAAATGATTTAAACATGAGGTTTTTTTTTTTTTTAATTAATGGTATTAATACACTTAATAAAAAAAGGTATTAACACATTGTAAATTACGTAATTAACACACTATAATTTTAATAAACAATTCACTTTTACATATTTTTTTCTTTGATTATTTTCTAATAGTAAATAACACAATTTTTTTGTTGTATTGTTTTCCAAAAATAATTAGTTTAAAACACCCTATCATTTAATATAAAAAACACTATATTATAGACTTTCGAGGTTTGTTTTTATAAACAATAGTTTTTTGAAGTGAGAAAACAAAATAAAACAATTGTTTTTCAATCGCATTAAATATTTTGTACATGTTAAATGTGGTAAACAAAATACATTATTAATAAATATAAGGTAAAATAATTAACTTGAAATTAGAATCCACACAAATATGTTATATTCCATATGTAATGTTTATTGAAATTTATGTGTGAAATGGTGTACACAAATTGTAATCTTGAATATAAGAGAAAGAATAAGCTTTAGAATTGAATCAAAAGAAAATTGTATTTGATACTTTAATAAATGTGAAGTAATTAACATAGACTGAATACGATATGGTGAGGAAAACATTGAAAAATTTCAACAACGGTTGTTTATATATCCTTCTATTGAATCTCTTTATTCTTCTTTATCCAAATATATATCTTTCTATAAAAATATAACTAGTATTTTAATTTATGCCTTATTTATTATTAGATAACTCGTACTATGTATGTTTGTTTGTTTCAATTAAGGATTGAAGTTATCTTCTCTTCTCACTTATTATCTTTCAAGGGATATTATTTTATTTATTTTTATGTTTAATGTTTGTTAAGAGCATTTGTTTCAAATCCAAAAGTTTTGTGCCATTATTTATAGTCAAATGAATAGGACAATTATAAATCAATAATGATCATAGTAAGATGTTGCAAGAGCTTTTCCAATGCTAATGTCTTTACATATTTATGTCATGAATGCAACACCCACATTTCCAACACCTTGATGTAGTGACATCGATGGTAATCCTTAAAATGAATAAAGAGATATGACAAGGATAAGCTATTACAACTCACATAATTGACTTGTTATAATATTTCTTAGGGACAATATGAACCCTTGTAAATAATGTCATTTCTAATGACCAATTTTATTTGAGCCCATGTATTCACTATTACTCTTCAAACATTTTAAATTATAATAATCAACCCAAAACTTTAATAAAAAACTTTTATATTAATGTCAAAAGAAAATAAGTAATATAAAATGACTAATTTTCATAAACAATTAGTAAATGTCCATAAATAAAAATATCAAATTGAATAAAATCATATAATAATTTTTAATTTATATATTTATTACATCTAACATTTCATAAAATAATATACTATTATTAATGATATCAAAGCACATTAAAAACTTAATTTTGACTAAACATGGTCATAAATTAAGTGTCTCAAAATAAAATAATATCAAAGCACATTAAAATTTTTGAGCATTGAGTATATGGAACAACACTAAAGGGAGGAAATGGTAGATTGTTCTTGGGAAGAAAAATAAAACTATAAAATATCTCTCCTGACTATGTAACCAAATCCACCAAACCATCCATAAATTTATTTATCAAAGCCAAATGTATGGGAATGAGAAACCTAAGAAGATGATCATAATTATACCAGTGTGTTCACCACCCCACACTAGGAAAGCCCAATAAGAGGACCCAACAAAAGCTATCCCATATGTTTTATGACTCCAATTTTTATGCTAGGAATGAGGGAAGGAGAAACAACCATACGAGTTTCATTGATGTCTGAGCTTAAATGGAAGATACACTTATAGTGGCACATCTAGAGGGAAATTGTTCAATATGAAAGAAATAATCACTTAGTGATTGAGGAGCTTTAAAAAATGTTAAAAATATAAGGTCACCTTCTTCAACTATGCATAGATCTATAAACTTTCAAATATGAGCAATAAAACATTATCGTTAATGGAAAAATACTGAGAAAGAGTAACACTATTTTTAAATTTGAAATCTAAAAATGAATTTGAGTTCTTAAAAAAATCTAATTATATGTTATGTACATTGGCCACATAGAAGGATCTCTGATAAAATGCATCCTCTGCTTGATGTGCCCTTAGTGGAAAGGCTAAAACAAATCGCATATCCATTTTCAAACATCATGTGCTTGATGACACATCAAAAAAAGGTGTTTGAAATGGGATTGATAGAATTTCAAGAAAAGGTGTTTGAATGTCTCATGTCTAAAAATAAAGGGAATTTAGGATGAGGCAACCAATGTGAGTGAGCCTTTCCCCTAATGACAAGCCTTAATAAACTAGACACCATAAAAAATTAGTGGGATTTAGATTAGTTTTAGAATCCCATATTTGGTTAAGACAAGAAAGACATGACTAAGGAGAATAGTTTAATCGCCACTAATTATGTACCTTATGAAGATCTAAGGAGAATGGACTCATAATATGATAGAGCAACCATGTAGAGTAGTTCTTAAAAATGGTATCATAGTTTCATCGCCAGTCTTTCCACCATGCCAACGGTAGTTGAAAGCCAAGTTTATGTAATGTAGTATATGGTATAAGATATTAAATGCCTAAAATAGAAGCCGTATCATAAGCTGCAAACTTAATTTTTAATTGAAAATTATCCAAAAGAATCTAATCCATGGGAGAGACTAGATCTTGTACTATGAAAAATAATTTATTTAATAATCAAAGGGATTTTAAACTTAGATTTTTATCAATACAAAGGCTATTTATATATTCAAAATGGAGGAACTTTAAAAAATGTGGTCAATAAAGGAGAGAATAAATCTAAATTCATCTCAAACCCATTTTATAAATCTTAAAATTATTTATACATTCTTTGGACACAAAATATCTTTCAATTTTAATAGGAGTAAAGGCAATGAAAAAATTATGTAGCGAAATATTTTTATAACTAGCCTTATCATAATGAGAGCATGTGGTAATGCAATACTAAAGTACAAACACCCTATTTGGTAGAGAAAGAAATGTTATTTCTATAAATTTGTACGATACCCATTCCACCTTTGTCCTATCGGAGGAAAATAAAACCCTTTTGACACTCAATAAAAACCTCTACTTTATTTATCAATAACCCAAATAAATTGTATGAGTAATAAAATAAATTAATCATAGGATATATTTATGCACCCAACAGGTAGTATAGTAAACTTGAATGGTAGTAAAAATTTTACTGCAAATTTGAAAGTTACATGTAAGAGATAAATGCTTTATATTGACTTAGAAATTTTATTTTAAACTCTTTATAACATATAATACTACAAATCAGAAAAGGAAGTATCAAATGCAAATAGAAATCCTACGAATTTAAATCATTTAGATAGCATCATAAATTAATCATTTTCTATCTATAAAATTAAGTTTTGGTCCTCTACAAATTAGAACCTAAGGATTTATAGAAAATGTCGAGAGATTTCAAAGCTTCTTAGAAAGAAGCTTCATTTGATTCTTGAGTAATGAGAGAGTTATGTACAATGTGGCCATCAATAACTTCACACTTCATATCAAGAATCATAATTCCTATCATAGTTATTTGTTTAGCTCTATAGGAAATAAAATAGAAAAATGTTATAGGTGGCGAAGATGTAGATTGCATGAGTAAGTTTAATCCCTTGTCTGGTTGAGATAAAAAGGTCAAAACTCTTAGTATTTTGAACTTTAACTATTCAACAAGTAAAGGTATTAGAGAAGAGAGTTTATAAAAATAAGATAAATAATAATCCAAACTTTGAAGCAAATAACATGAATATGATAAAGGTGCATTCAATGTAGTCATAGGATTTTTCAAATTCAATCTTCAAAAATCATGTTTTTTATTAAGAGGCATAAACCCATTCCATACCTTCCCATATTATAATAATTTTATCTAGGATGTAGTGACTTTTCATAAAAACCTATCTACTCTAGTTTGACATTTATAAGAAGGATATGATGTAGATGAAGTGCCAAAGATTTGGCTAAAATTTTGTAGGATAAATTTAAAAGGTGATGGGTTGGAAACTAGTAATGCACTCAAGATATATTGATTTAGGGATAAATTTAATCTTTTCTTGTTTAATAATTTTCATTATAGATTTAATATGTATAGGTTCATGGTAAAATTGAAGCAAGTCTAGTTTGAAAAAATTCCATGGGGATCTTTATATTTTATAAGGTAAACCATCCACTCTTGGTAGGCCACGTTCTATGCCATTGCAAAAATCTCATCAAGAGCAAGTGGAGCATCACAAATTCACTGATTTTAAGGGTTTAATGTAAAGGAATTATATCCACAAGTTATTGAAATTAATAATTGAAGTTCATAGTAAATTCACGGGTCTAAAATAAAAAATTATAATGGTTTAGAAAGGTTTATGATATTTTGGGAAGATCAATGAGATGACGGCTAAACTTGGAGTTATCCAGATACCAGCACTAGAGTAGAAGTACATGGTGTGAATGACTGAACAAATCTATTTTCACTCTCCTAAAAAACATGGTAGCTAGAGACCAGTGTGTTCCAACATAAAAATTCCATATATGTGGGCCTAGTAATGTATTAAGATAAAATGCATGAAGTGACCATTTATTAAAGTTAAACTTATCCAAGTCAACAAAAATCATGCAAATAAAAGAAAGAGAGTTTTGATCTAAAATTAACCCTTATAAATAATATATGAAGTGATGGGGAATGACATGGTATATATCCTTGAGCAGTGTGTAGAAATAACTACCAAGTGGAGGACACTCACTTTTTTTGATAATTATTGGATGTGAAGCTACCTACTAACAAGAAGGGATTTGGGAATCCTATAAAATGAGGATACCTAAGGATGTGAAAAGAATAACATGTCCATAGGGAAAATATTATTGTAATGTTGTCAGAGTTGAGATTAAAATTGAAATTTCTTTTTGCTAGAATTGTTACAGAGCTTTAAATAGAGGGAAAGGAATAATGAGCATAGTTTGTAATATTGTCAAGTGCCATGGAGCATTTTATAATTGTGATGTACTAATCTATAAACATGATTCCTTATAATTTTATTATTATTATTATTATTATTATTATTATTATTATTATTATTATTATTATTATTATTATTATTATTATTATTATTATTATTATTATTATTATTATTATTATTAATTTTTAGGACTATAGGGTAGTGTTGTCATGCTTATACTATTTATGTATTTCATTTAATAAAGTCTTTCTTAGTGAAATGATGAATACCTAAGTAGAATCATTGTACTTGTGTTATGGTTCATAAAATTTTCCTTATGTTGGTAATTTAGTGATTCCATTTTCTTATATGGATGTTCATTTGATGCCATGCATTGATATAAAAATATATAATGGTTTAATTATTTCCATACATGGGATTATACACTTAAATAAGGGACAAAATCTTTTATAAATTTATAGTTTTTACATTAATATTAATTTTAATTAATTTATTGATGTTTTATGTTTCTACGATAGTATAGGGTATTATCTAAGTACTCTTACATGCATAAAGTTATGTGTGTGAGATAATGAAACTTTAGACATTTCCAACTAACTTTGACTTTTCCTAGTTTCCTCTTTCTATGAATCGAGTTAGTGATTGAACACCATCATGCGAAATGCCTATGTAGAAATGATAAATGTTGGGATTCATGCCAAGAGTAGCATGATTGACCAATAAACTACCACCATCCTAATCCTATTATTTATACATAGTCCAATTTTGTTGATGCAATGGTAAAAATGTATAATGCACTATATTTCATTGGAGAATATTTCTCAATGGTTTGAGAATATGGAAGATAAATTTATATAAAATCACCCCAGCCATGGGGATAAAGATTAAGGGAATGGGCAGAGGAAAAAATACATAATTATCTATATGAAATGTTCTTATATGAACTATCAATGCATTTACGCATACATATTTTTTTGTATGTTATGAATAAGAATATAAACTCTTTATGGATGTAATCTTGGACTAAACCACACATGGAGTAGTTGAAGAACATATATTGATGTTTATAAGTGTGGGGTGTTTAATAAATACATATTATCATTTTTTGTATCCATGTATTCTTTTCCAAGGGAGGCCTAAGACTAGTTATTCCATGAACCTAGAGGCTCATATTTGAGGTAGTTACCATTACATATCTATATATCATTGGTAGTTAGTGGAATAGATAAATTACCAGTTTCTATTTAAGGTCCCATGTACTTGAGAAATGTGGAAGGTATAAGGTGAAAATGGAATTATTTCTGAAAGGTAGCAAGTAAGGAAAGATCAATATGTAAATACTAGGTGACTATGAGCTCAAAAGGTGTAGATATTATGTAATTTAAC
>JARHVA010005934.1:817500-892500 GCA_037957365.1 Torreya grandis
AAGGAGAATAAATAATTGGTTGTTTGTGTAATTTTGTATCAGCTCATTGGGGGAGATATTTAAAAAATTAAGTATGATGAATTTATGTGTAGATGCATATTTGAACATTAATAATTATGAACATTGTAGGAAGGAATTGAAGTCATTGCTAGAGGACACATCACTAGAGAAGCCACTCCATGGAATATATTACTTTCTAGAGTCTATTGGCCTACTTTACTCCATGGTAATAAATAATATTACCATAGATGTGATATTTACCATTTTTTTGTAAACTCATTCATCTAGATGAGATGCCCTTGATACCCATCCTATCCTACGAATATTTTGAGATATAGACTATTGATTTTGTGGGATCAATATATCGAGATTCAGATAATATTTTTTCACATTACATTATCACATCCATTGGCTATCTAACTCATTGGGATAAATTGGCACTAAAAAATAACTATACAATGGTAATAGTGGTGCATTTTCTATGACATGATATCATTAGTTTGTAGGGGTGAAAATTGAGTTTAATTAGTGATTCAAGTACTCACTCCATGAAAGAGGTCATGATACTACTATCTAAGTTTATGATAGTTCACCGTAAGGATAATTTACACCACCCATAATAAAATGGGAAATTAGATGCCTCCAATAAGGGTTGAGAAATACATTGACAAATATTTTCTATGTAGAGTGCAAGGATTGAGATGACCATTTATCAAAAATATTTTTGACCTAGGAAACGAGCTAAAATTGAACAAATAATATTTACACAATCCATGAATTAGAGTAGAGATCTTCTGGATTAAATTATGTTTATGTTTTTTACTGACGTTTTCATTCACACTCCATGAACCATAATCATTCTGTTAGCTTGATGATGGTTCATGGAGTGTTAATTGAAACATTGATAAAAAACATAAATACATTTTACTTCTAAAGCTCACTACTCTAAGATAAAATTTCCTTAGTAAATCCACATCCTTACAGATTATATTTAAAAAATATGTCATTCTCTATATGGAATTTTTATTTTTGTCCTTTTGGATCACACACATTGGTCACCTAAAATACCATATGTTACTTGATTTCTACCTAGAAGTAATCATAAAACTATATGGATGGCACATTATGGTTTTATGGAGCAGGATTAAGGATAAATCTCAAAATAAACCTTGGCATGATCCATATCCTACTCTATGGATCCAAGAACCTAAAACATCCAGGGTGTTTCAAATACATTGGCGAGGGACCTAAAATATCCATTACATTTTAGAAACTAGTGAATATAATCTACACACATTAAATGAAAAAATGCTTCCTGGGCATTTCAATGGCATTCTAGTGAAGCCATATCATGCTTAGTATGCTTAAGCCATGAGTAATAAGGTAAGTACCATTTTATTTATATATTTTATATTTGATAGGTTAGAGTAGTAGAGGTTTTTTTTTAACAATATTTATGACTCTTCATTTTAATAATGCGTCCCACCTCATAAAACAAGTCAAGAAAGTCAATCAAGAGATTTATTATGGAAGACTTATGCTAGATGTCTATGTTTCTAGATGAGTATTGTCACATGATTTTTTTAATAACCTCTTTGTTTATAAATATCAACTTGATCAACTAGGAAATTTGATAAATTCAAAACTACAAATAATCAATAAATTTATACCTTGGTGACCAATATAATGGTATAACTAAACATACTTTTTAATAACCTCTTTCTATTATTTTACTAAATTTTTTTTCACACAACATGCATTGCCTTAGGAAAATTTAAATGAAAATATCAGCTGCACTGGATGACTAGGCAAAGGATTTACCATGGGTAATGGGACATAAAGTGGTGAAGAATAAAGTGACAAGTATAGATAAATATGACATGGGATGAATTAGCTTAATTTTATAATAATTTATAATGGGGCAAGAAATTATCCTATAGAGTGTTGTGACTAGGTACATATGAATAATAACTATAGGGAATAGGAATGACAAAGTTAAGAACATACATCATGAAGATCTACATAATTTTGATAAAATATAAAACATTGTGTCACTCCCAAAAAATTAATTTTGAAATATCTATGATTAATAGTTGGCATGCACTATTAATTAGTGTGAAGGCAACAACATTAAAGCTTGTAGTGTGAGAAGATGAAATACCATTGTGTATACACCTAACTCATTAAAATTATGTTTTTAGAAATGTCCTAAAAAGGATAAATGGAAATAAACTTGTCATTTTTACCTCTTTTCTATCTAAAATTATTGATCAGACCCCACTAGCCTGAGAAAACAAAAATAGCCAGAACATATGTAAAATATTACTTAAGAATGACTATGAAATGTCATTTAGGGTATAAAAATTATACGCTTGTGAAATTATGACTCAAATACATCAATATCATAGTTATTTGTGTGGTTGGAAATGAATAATCTATACAATTGTAGGTTTTATAAGTTGTAAGCTACTATTGTGAGTTAAGAATGCTCAAAGTTGTAACCTACAAGAAACAATCTAGAGTAAAACTTACACTAGAAAAAATTCAAGGGTAAATCCAAGTCCAAAAGCCAAGTGTTAACTGAATGGGTTTTGGAATGATTAAAAATTATTATATAAAGTCATAAAATAATGTATGATTCATTTTTGATCCAAGTGCATGTGCCCTAGTGACCATTATAAAAGAAGTAAAATATGCAACAAGTAACACATAGTCTGAGGGACTGTTAACCATATGTTATAAATAAGTTACACCTAAACCATAGATGGACTAGCCATAGAGGGTATAGTAACTCATTTTATAGAGCACTCTATAATGAAATGGAACATCCTAGGTTTGAGTCATAGCTGGTGCATAGGAGTTATAACTCATTATCAAAGCTAGGCTAGGAACCAAAAACACCTATAATGTTGCTTAAGGGGGCATGTTGTAAACAATCCACACCTAGATAAATGATGGACTATTCATAGAGGGATTAGTAGCTCAGTTGGTAGAGCAATTCAAAACTAGAGAATTAATCATGAAGGTTTTAGGCTGAAGCCCTAGCTAGTCCATATAAGTTATAAATCAATACCATCATTAGAAAAGTAGTGGAGTTAGGATCAACTGTGACATTAGGTGAAAAAGAATTAGATTTACATACAAGTTCCAAAGATTTAAAATAAATAAATAAATGTAAATTTTTACTAATGTAAAGGAGAATAACATTACAATAGTTACACAACATTCCAAGATAAAGCCTCTACCAAGGAGGAAATGTTTGATAGAAATGTAGTACCTTGAGGGTGTGATGCATGTAGAAGTGTATTAGTTAAATGTTTAAAAATTTAAGGTGGAGGATTAAAACCATTTTTAAAGAGGTAATGAGGCTAATTTAATGAATTAATTTATGGTAAACATAGGGAAAAAGACCCCCAAGGGAAATATAATATTTGACAAATTTGTCAAACATTGAGCGGATAGAATTCAGGTTTTCAAGATATATGAGCTCTTCTATTTCAAAAATAATAAGGATTTGATGCATTTTTTTATCACATACATACAAAGTGATATATTCTACTTCACAGGGCAATGAATGAATATTACACTTTCCTAGATCCATAATTTGCTTGGGTTAGTACAACTAGGAAAGTATATTAAGGAATCATTGGTTGATGCCAAAGAGGTTGAGTACATGAAACATGAGTTGGAATATAATAATTATTGGTTCACATTCCCTATTACTAACATTAAGTATAGGGACAAAAGACTATTGGCATCATTGGTAAGCACCAATTTACATGAATCAAGAAATTTGGGATAAATTAATAAAAAATTCGTTTACATCATGCAAAAAATGGCCAAGGTGACACTATCAAACAAATTATTAAAATTGTTTAGAACATGTGGTCCTAATTTTAATTTCACCTTTCTTACATTCACTAAATCAAAATAAATAAGAGATATTATTACAAATACAATAACTCTTGTTTTTCATACTTAGAATGAGAATGTAAAAATCTTAGAAATATCTATAACCATATCTATTTATATATGGTGTCCTCCATCAATTGATTATATTATATAAGAGGAATATTTAATTGAAGAATGCTTTCCCATTTCCTTTATAATTTTTTTAGATTAATATAATTAGGTTTTATATAGTTTTATACACAATTAAAAAAATATCTATTAATTTTAAGATTTATTTACAATGACCGTGGTTCAGTATCTCTATTTTTAAAGGAGTTATTGGATATATAACCCATATTTTCATTTGGATATGCCTGATTCAATCATTTATTTGGTAATTGAAATACTTTAGTCTAACATATGTATTGTATTGATTGATGTGACATGTCATTAAACATTTTACGTTTATTGTCCCAAGTCTCTTTAGTTCCATCATTAAAATACCAAGTCATTTCCACTGACCATCATCACCCAACTCACTTTGAAATATTTCACCACTTGCATGTTATGCCTAGCTTTTCCTTCCCCAAAACTTCTCGATTGTTCAAGTTCGCTATAAAAAACATGTCTACTTAGCATATAATTCATTTCCATAATGTTTGAATAAACTCATAACCTAATTTTTAAAAATCACATCCAAAATATATATCAAACTATTATTTATTAATGTTTTGTGAACAAAATTTGAGATGTGTTTAGTAGTCATGAGTTTCAAGTACAATACGATTGCCATTTTACACACTTTCAATTTGAAAATCCCCACTTTACTAGAATAAAAATTTACATCCCTTCTAACATAACTTGCATATTTGGGAAAATGTTTGTCATATTTATTGACCATAGATATATATTTCACCAAATAATAAAATAAAATTACGCCCAATGAAATATAGGATTTATGGCATTGGATTTTTTATTTTAATCTTTAAATATTTTCATTAAGAATATTTAATTTCTTAATGTAATGGCCATATCGTGTTTAATGCTAAGGGAAATACTTTCACATTTTTGTCAATTTATCATTACACTATGTCATGCAAATGAATTTTAATACATATTTTACAAGTCTCAAAATGGCCTCAACCTTGAAGAGCAAAGAGCGTGAAGCCATAAGCCAAATTCTATTTTTTTATAAATGTGGTATGCACCAAAAAAACCTTTACATACCATTATTAATATTTTAGTAAGGTTATTGTCATCATATTAACAATATAACTATACAGATAAAATTGACATTACTTATGACTAATGGTGGGGATATAATTGGTCATATAATGAAATGAAAAAATACAGATATAATGATAGATTGAGTATAAAAGGTGGCAATACTAAATAAAATGGCCAAGCTTTTATTCCTATAAATTTATTCATTTGAGGAGTTTCTAATTCATTTTATGACCAAAAAATAAGCATTTCAAATTATACAATATCATATAATTTTAAAAAACTACATAAAATTATGATCCCATAAATAATTAATTAACATAAATGTAATTAAAACCATTTCATTCAATTCCATGTTTAGGCAAAAAATTCTTATTACGTTCATATGATGGAATCCACTTTTCATTCAAAACATTTTTCTTTGAATAGTTTCTTATTCCATCCAAGTTAACTTGTACTCATATTATTATTATATTTTACCATCTCATGAAACATGATGTGCTTACACATATAATGGGGTAGAATGAATGTGTCACTACATTAAAAATTAATAAAAACTTTCTATGATTTTATGTTATATTATAAAGGGCATATGTCACAAACTCATTGAAATGGATCAACCCAATAATAAGGTAAACTATGATTTGATGTTTCTCAAAAAACTTTGAATTATAATAAGAGACATCTTGAATTAAATATATTTTATTAAGTTTTTGTCTAAATGGTTTTAGAATCATCTAATTAGCTTTTATGTAGTTAAAATAGTTATATTTTTTTCTTATTTAGTTTTAGACTAATATAAATTGACCATGCTGCATTCTCTATGTTTTTAAAGGAACCATTGGATATCTTACCCATATTTTCATTAAGATGATAATTATTTGAATTCAACATCAACAAATATAAATTTTTTGTTGGAAGCTATAGATTGCATTAATAGATATGACATTCCATTTAACATTGTACGTGTTTTCTACCAATCTTATTTAAGTACATCATTGAAATATAATCATTAATGCTTATCATCATTGCCCATCTCACCTAGAAATCTTTCACCACTTGAATGGTTTTTTATTGTGTATCCCTTCCCAATGAATTTGATATTGTTCAAGTTCACTATGAAACAAAATGTATCCTCCCTACAGAGTGCATTGCCACATCGTATGAAAGAACACACAAGCT
This sequence comes from Torreya grandis, assembly GCA_037957365.1. Classification (NCBI taxonomy): domain Eukaryota; kingdom Viridiplantae; phylum Streptophyta; class Pinopsida; order Cupressales; family Taxaceae; genus Torreya; species Torreya grandis. Next base: position 823,798 of record JARHVA010005934.1, read on the forward strand.
CATTATCCATGGTCACCTCTAAAAACTTATTGAAATGTTGTTTCTTATTACTTAGTGAACACAATATGAGATAAGTTATGTGGTCATGGGTTTCGAGTGTGATTTCACTATCAATTACAATTCCATAGCACTTGGAGAGATCACGTAAAAACTAGTGGGGATTCAGACCTTGGTAAAAATTATTAAAATAGATGAGATAATATGTGCAACATGGAAGACCACAATACATTAGGTGCCTATAAGAGTACATCAAAGTCATATCATAAAAGGTTAATAAGAAATAATTTGTGAGATGTATGACATCAAACACTAGAACCAACCAAAGCCTGAAATAGGCAATGCACAACAAAAATTATTGAAGGTGAAGCATGAAGGATCGATAAAAGAATTAGATGAAGAACATAGTCTTGAGATAACATTAGCCTATGTAGAGACCTCCACATATGTCCAATGTGAAAGATAGTGTTGGGAACATAGAAAGATACTAAAGAGATTTGTAGGACATGGAAAACCATTGTGTTGATCAGGATAACTCTAGCTTCTTCTTCACTTTACTAGAAGCCCTATGTGAAAATGGTAACATTTAGTTTGATGAATTGATATACAAGGGACTTCTCTAATATTTCTTATTATATGTGTGCTGCTAAGCATAGTGAATATGAGTAAAACATGAAGTCAAGTATAATGCATATTTTTAAGATGAGGTTCGTCACCCTAAGAAGCATCCCTATCTCCTAGCATGTAATTATCATTCTCATCTCCAAGCTTGATTCTTATTCTAGTGAGAAAAAAGACTTATAATTTTATGTCATAGAAATAAAATATTTTGTTTTTATTTACAATGTCTGCTCCAAAAATATGTCTCTTTCATGATCATCTTTTCAAAGGACTTAACTATGCCACTTGAAAAATGAAGATGTGCACCATCCTTCAATTTGAAGAACTATGGGGCATCGTGATAGGGACTATACAAGTTCTTACTAATCCTGACGCACATGTGAAATATGAAATGGATAATGCCAAAGCCTTAATGCTGATTATGTTAAGAATCACTAATGATGTGCAACTGCATGTCAGGGATACAGATAAATGAAAGATAACATGTGATAGATTAGTGACAATCTATGAGGCAAAAAATAACACAAAGATCCTCCATCTATAGTTGAGACTTCACACACTCTTTATAGAGTTTGAAAATAAAGCCAAGGAAGTATTATGTAAGGTGGTTGAGATATGAATAGAAGTGTTAACACTCAATGATATGGTAGAAGACCAAATATAGGTCTTCATTACTTTGAGAGATCTCCCTTCCCATTTTAGAGTGTTCATCATGATGTTGAATGTCTCAAACTAGATAGTTTCATTTTAAGAGCTCATGAACCTACTGTAGCAAGAAGAATCCATCAACTCAGTCTAGGATGATTTTTAAGACAAAGCTCTTATCTTAAAGTAGTAATGATGTTAGAAGTATCACAAGTGACCTATACATAAAAAAAACCATAGAAATAATAGTAACAATAGTCTACACATTATTATAAGAAAAAAAAAAAAAACATTAAATAGGTGGTATCACTTCTATTAAACTAACACTCACAACATGGACAACTACTAGTATAGTGGCCTGAAACAAGGGTCTTCAAGTCAAGAAAGAACATCAAGGCACAATGATTCTCAAAAATTGAAAAGACATCACCGTCAGAGGAAGTAAAAGGGACATCTTGTAGCTCAATAAAATGATGTATCTGATGAAGAAACACTTGAAAAAACCAATTTTAGTTTACAGAATAACTTAGTACTAGTATCTCTGACCTTTCACCCCATGATGAATATTTGGTTGATAGACTTAGGTGCCAATAAACACATGTCAAGTGATAGGAAACTATTTTATTCAATGATAGACCAACCTATTAGAGATTAGATTAGGATTGTCGATGATAAAGAGTATGCTGTATAAGGTACTATATTTACACTCTCAAAGGTACTATATGTTCTAATATTGGCATCTAACCTCTTATCAATCAGTCAAATTTTGAATCATCATCTGAAGGTGCAATTTTTTTTATTGATAATGACATCAAATCTTACTTGATCTCATAATAAGGTATAGCTTTTTATAGAGTATATTTGAAAGATAAATTATTAGTTTTAGATGTTGTTTCATATTTTATAGTAGCTCTATCTACCTCTACATTAGAATCTAGAACTCTTTGGAACTACTATTATGGTCACCTATAATTAGATCTTTATAGAAGCTAAGTTTAAAGGCAATGGTATATGGACTTACCATGTTATCCATTTCCTTTCCCACTCACCCTAGATGTCTTGTAGCTAAACATAGGGATGCATTCAAGGCAAGCCCTTTTAGGCCAAGGAACATTTGAAGGTTATTCATACAAATCTAAATGGACCATTACCTTTTTCATTTTTAGGATATAAATACTTACAACTATTCGTGGATGACTACTCTTAAAAGACATGGGTTTTTTTACTAAAGTAGAAGAGTGATTCCCTTCATCATTTCCAGGTCTTCTATCAGCATGTTCTGAAAGAGATCGAACAACATCTTCTTCTACTCCACTCAAATCGAGGGGGGAATTCACATCAATGAAGTTCTTAGCATTCCTAAGCCAACAAGGCATTAATTTTTTTTTATTGTTCACTAGACACCCCAATAAAATGGCATTATTGAGTGATGCAATCACATAATAATGGAAATGGCTTACTACATGTTGTCAACAACAAAGTTGGAGAGAATATATTGGTTAGAAGTAGTCTAGATAATTATTTGTCCTATCAATAAGGCAACAAAGAAGATTCTAAAAGACAAAACTCCAAAAGAGGTATGGAATGGTAAAAATCCATCAATTTCACATCTATCAGTGTTTAATTCAACAACATATATGCATGTCCTAGCTCAAAAGAGCAAGAAACTTAAGCCAAAAAAACTACTATACATCATATTAGACTATATCACTACCTAAAAAGCATACCATCTTAAGGATCTTGAGATTAAAAAAAACTATGAAAGTTGAGATGTGGTTTATGATGAGTCATCCTTTGAGTTAGTGACAAAAAAAGAAGAATCAAAACCAACCACCTCTCACCAATTTCTCTCTAAGTCAGATGATGAGGAGACTTATCACAGAGAAGACAAGTTACAAGGGGGATATATTTTCATCTTGGAAAATTAAAAAATTTCACTACACATCCATCAGGTAGTTATTCACAATAACAAAGTAGTTCTTCACATTATAAATAGAGTTCCCTTTTGAAGTGGGTACAAAGCACCATTAAAGACTCCCATGTGAAATCTCTTTAGAATGCTTCATCTAGAGTTAGAGTGAGTAGTCAAACAAGAAATGAGGTAAATTTCATGCTCATGAGTATATTAGTTGATAGATCTAAACATGATAGTGTTAGATAAACATGAACTTAACCTCAGTGGAAGAAAGTCATGGATGCTGAGTATGACTCCCTAATGTGTCATCAGACTTGGGAAATTGTCAATTTGCCTATAGGAAAAAAATCCATAGGATGTAAACGGGTTTTCAAAACTACATACAAGGAATATAGATCCATCAATAAGCACAAAGAATGATTTATAGAAAAGGGATGTGGTTAGAAAAAAGGAATTGACTATGAAGAGACCTTTATACCCATTGCAAATATCAAGACAATCAATGTTGTTTTCACATGAGAAGCACAAAATGGATGGAAACTTTAGTAGATGGACATCAAGAGTGCTTTCCTAAATGGTCATCCGAAATATTAAGTGTACATGACCCAACCAAAAGGATTTTTTGATGAAAATCATCCTAAAAAGGTATATCATCTTATCAAATCACTATATAGACTAAAACAAGCTCCTAGGGCTTGGTACATCAAGATAGATTATCACCTTTCTTAGCATGGTTTCACCCATATCCCCTCAGATTCCAACTTGTACATAAATAAGGCAGGGGCATAAATCATCATAATTATTTTGAATGTGGATGATCTTGTGATCATTCCATGTTCAAAAGATCAAGTTCATATTATGAATAATGAACTTAAAATATCCTTTGACATGGCTGATTTGGAGCTACTTCATTACTATCTTGGCTTTGAGATATGGTAGAAATAGAATCACATATTTATCTCCCAGATAAAATATGCCAAGACTATCTTAGAAAAGTATAGATTGCCAAATTGTAAACCTCTATCAACACTAATATTGAAAGGTTTACAACTTTCTTGATTTTAGGACTCAACTCAAGTGGATGCAACTCTCTATAGACACCTTGTTATAATTCTCATCTACTTGACCTACACTAAACCAGACATAGGTTTTTCTATGAGCTACCTATCTATATTTATGCAGGTGCCAAAAAATGTCACTAGGTTGCATCAAAACATGTTTTGAGATATGTTCAAGGGAAACTTGAATATGGTCTAGAATACAAGAAGAATACTCAATTCTTATTAAAAGTATACACTAACTTAGACTATGTTGGATCAGTTTTTGATAGAAAGTCAACATTAGGATACATATTTCACCTTAGATCTGGACTTATCTTATGGATCAGTAATAAGAAAATTTTTGTTACTCTCTCATCCACTGAAGCAAAGTATCACACCACACATGGAAATGTGTGCAAAGTGATATGGTTATGTTACATTTTAGCTAATAAGGGAATTAGTGAAGAGAATCTACCTATCCTTCATTATGATAGTCAGGGTGTGTTGAATCCTATGAAGAATCTTATTTTTCTTAAAAATACTAAGCACATTGAGGTTGAATGTCACTACATTCAATATCAAGTCTTAAACAACCACATTCAACTCTAGTAGTACCTAATAGATGCACAAATATATCATATACTCACCAAATCCCTTGGTAAGGTGAAATTTGAGTTGTTTAGGGGGTACATTTGTAAAAAATGTAATAAGGAGGGAATGTTAGTGTAGATGGTTAAATCAATTAAAACTACTAAATTATTTTTAGTTTATAATTCCTCAGATCTTATGGAAATTCCCTAGATCCTATGGAACTCTCACCTATTTTTTGTTGAGTCTTTGATGTATATATTATTCTCTATTTTATGAATAAAATATCAAAGCTCAATTATTTGATCACAGTGGAGCCAATGGTTAACGTATGCATTCTTATTTGACCAAGAAGTATAATTTTTACCTCTATGCATGCATCAATAGGATCCAAATTTCCATGAACCTAAAAAATAAGGAAATAGTGTTCAATTTCATGTTTAGGTTTAGAATTCTGAGAATAACAACATGTTCTACATACTGCCATGTTTAATCATTTATTTTCTCATTTTTAAGCATTCATTATATATTTTATTTATTTATGATGGAATCAATTTATTGATACATTGATATCCTTAAATGATTCAAATTTTCCCATAATTAAATCAAATGTTTTGGCATTGGAGTGTGGTTGATTTATTATCATTAAATAAATAATTTATCTTCCATTCCTTTTAGTAAATATCCAAGCATGCACATTTTTTACTTCGATACACATGCACATACACACATAAAAGTGTAGCATTATATAACCACCAAAATTTTTTATAAGTCATGTGATTATGGCATCTTTATCATGGTTTGATACATTTATTTCATTTGTTTACTTTTAGTCCCTTTCAACACATTTTCCCTTAACATTAAACCCATTCATAGTCTTGTATCATTTATATTTTCTCATGAACTCCTTTGTATTTTTCAATTTTCTACAAATGGATCCATCCTATCATCCTTCAACTTAATTTTATCTCTATTTCATGATATTTTTCTAACTAGGACATTTTTGGTGCTAGTCGAAAGTGGTTTAACTCTTTTCCATAGTCAACCTATGTATGATTGTGTCATAATTTGATTTCATGGGATCTTATATATACACATGTAACCTAAGTCATTTATCATTTGATAATATCTTTGAATAAATGAGAAATAAAGTTATTAAGTTGCACATTGAATCAATCCATCACATTCATGTCAAGGAGCCCAAAAATTTATCACATTCTAAACTCATCATCTCTTGAACTCTTATAGTTTAATTATTATACAAAAATTAGGTTTTATTAAGGAACATAAATGTAAAACATTGCTTATCTTAGGGAGAGAATATGAAGTCCTTCCTCTTACCTAGTTTGAGTCATTCCCATATACAAAACTACATGAGAGTGTGTGGGATGTGTAATTGAAATACTCAAGTGGACCTCATCCACTAACCTTGCACATTTTATTTAGTCTTGTAATATTATGGAGAATTAGGGTTGTATTAAAAGAGAAGAGATTGACCTGACTACAAACATCAATTTTTATTAACAAAAAATATTTTATAGACTTCTTCTACTAATAATGGATTCCTAAAAAATTTAGACCTAAAGGTTCAATAGAGCCATATTAATAGTTGACTTCCACATTTGGCAAAATGTGTTATTTATAGTGATCTAAAAATATAAATCACATCTTTCAAAGCCCATAAAAAGTAATCATCATTATAAAACATAATATAATTCTTGAAATAACTTTTGCATAATTCCAAATTTTGATTCCTAACATCATTAGTCATTCAACAATGGCTATGTATATATCCTTATTTTGGATCCCCTTCCTAGTTTTTTCTTACTATGTATCTTTCTCTAAAAAATATTACTAGTGTGTTTTTTTATGTCTTTCATGTAACTGGATAACTCTTATATACATAAATATCCTTTGATGCTTGATGTTATCTTCCCTTCTACCTTATTATTCTTTATGGGCTGTTACTTTTCTTGCAATGTTTTATGTCTTGTTAAGAGCTATTTTTTCAAATCCAAAATTTAAGCACCAATATTTGTAGTCAAATGAATATGATAAGGAAAAAGAAAAAATGGCCATAGTAATATGTTGAAAGTGATTTTCTAATGTTAAATTTTTACATCTATATTTGATGAATGTAACATCTATAATGGCATCATATTTTGTGCAACAGACATGCAATTACATGGATGGTAAGCCTTGAGTTGGATAGAGACATGCGATGGGGATAAGTTATTACAATTCACATACTTAACTTGTCAAATTCTTTGTTAGAGTAAATTTGATCCCCTTTAATGAATTCCATTTCTAAGTACCAAATTTAACCGAGGACATGGAATCACCATTACTTTGCATAAGTTTTGAATCAGTACAAATAACCCATAATTTCCAAGGAAAAATTACACATTAACACCAAAAGAAAGCAAACAATGCATAATGATTTTTTTTCTTAAACAGTTGGTATAAATCCAACTGCAATCAAACAAAAAATGAATAAAACCTTCCTTACAAACCATAAGTATAAAAAAAATTATTCTATATATCTATTATAATTAACATTCTATAAAATAAGATACTACTATTAAACGTAAACAAGTAAATTGGTCAAGAAAATTCATGTTTCTAACTGTGGCTTCTATTCAAATCTAAACACAAGTTACATTAGCAAACCCAGTATATAATCTTAAATACACATTTATCAAAGCAAACATCTCCAAGTATTTTAGAGGGGACCACTAGGATAAGGCTAATAGACCTTGTGACTAATTCAAAGCCTGAAATCTTTAGCCTTTGTAAATGACAGATCAGTTTGTCTTTTGTTGGGGTGGATCAGGAATAGTTGAACATGTTGTCTATGTTGTGGTTATAATTCAAAAACTACAAGTAGATTAGACACAACCCCCACAATGCTCGAGTTGAATGAATTAAAATATAAAAGATACGAATGTGGTTCCACATCAAATTTTATTAGTACACATTAGAATTGGGAATTGGGGTGTGTTTGTTTTGAAATTAAAATATGTTTAGGTGCCTTATTAATGTATTATGGACCTTAAAAATATTTTTCTTTCCTTTAATTTTAATTTTAAGGTAGTAATACATTTTAGAGTGTAGTAAGTGATACTTTATATAATATGTTTTTTCTTGAATTTAAAAAAATTATAAATATTATGTATATATATATATATATATATATATATATATATATATATATACATACATATATATATATATATACATATACATATATATATATATATATAAAACAAATACAATTATTTCAATAATATATTTATAATTTTAAATATTCTTCTCAATAATTAAACTTTTGAGTTTAATATTAAAATTTAATGGATATTTATTCTACCCAATTTTCATTAATAATAAACCTTTTGATATATGAAAACCACATTCCCATTACAGAGTTATCGTTTTGGAATTTTAATTTTTTAAAACTCTGTGATTTATAATATTTTGTTTCATTATTATTCTTTTAATATAATATTTTCAAGAATGAAAATAATGTAATATGTATAACTTTAAAGCTTTACTTGAAGGAATCTCAATTTGGAAAGAAAGTTTGGGATTACTCCACAAAGATTAGCTAATCTCTTCTCTCTCTTTAAAAAAAGGACAAATCTGAGATTACACCATAAGCAGTAGCTGATCTCCTCTTTCCCTTTTAGAAAAAGGAAAGAAGAATAGAATTAGGAATAATCTCCCCAACAGAATAGAATAAACGAAAAAAAAGGTTTTAAGTTTTTAGGTATAAATACATGAGACGAGATTACGTTCAGTGTATCATTTTGAATACACGAGACGAGAGAGAGAGGGAGAGGGCGGGCCTTCTCCCTCGCTATCATATGCACACCCAAATGCAACAGGTCCATGAATAAAATTGCTCTCATCTCCTATCGTAAGAAGGCACGCCGCTACTTGGGAAGCCTGGGCTGCACCCCGTTTTGAAACGCCCCAACGAAGGACAGAGAAGGTCAGTGTAGGGAGCAGTGGAATATGTGGAGGATATGTCGATACGGAAGATGGGTGTGGATTGGTCAAATCAGCTCTCGCAAGGCAGGCACCGAGTCCATATGAGATCTCTCCGTGTGTCTGCGATGGCTTGGAACCGTACAGCTGGGGTTCCCACTCCTATCTCCATCATATATTCTCCATTTCCAATTGTGATCGGCGTCTCAAATGTATCATCATCTGTGGTGGCGGTGGCGGTGGCGGTTTGTGTAGGTACTTTGAGAGAAATTGCTGGGTGCTCGTCATCCGTGGTGGCGGTGGCGGTTTGTGTAGATACTTTGAGAAAAATTGCTTCGTGCTCGTCATGGAGATCGTTTGATCTATGCGCATCAAGTTAGCCTGACTGCTTGAAGAGGATACATGGTGGTTGTGCTATGAATATGTATTATTAAATGGTGGTTGTGCTGTTAATATGCATTATTCCTGCCATATTTTGCTCTTCAAACAGTTTGGCAAACTTGAGCTAGCTTCAGGCGCATAGATCAAACGACATCCATAACAAACACCTAGCATCGAGCAATTTCTGTTAGCAGTGCAACGGAGTATCAAGTGAGATGAAAATATACAACTTGTAATCAAGAAAGTACCTGTACATAACGTCTACTTCCGCACAACCACCAGCCAGAGTGATGTCGTGTGCCCATGCCATACAACTTAGTATTCCATCTTGCAATAGTGAAATTGTAGTCAAAATGATACCTTGAACATAAGATCTAGTCTCATGTATTTATACCTAGAAAACTTAAAAGCTTCGTTTCTGTTTCTTCTATTCTATTGGGGAGATTACAGATAATTCTATTCCTTTTTTCTTTTTGTAAAACGGAATGAGGAGATTAGCTAATCCTCATGGAGTAATGCTATATTTGCCTTCCAAATTGAGATTCCTAAAAGCTAGGCTTTAATGTCATATGTATCACGTTATCTTCATTCCTAAAATTTTTACAATATTATAAATCACAAAAAGTAAGTTTAAAAAAATTAAAGTTCAAGAACCGTAGCTCTAACTATCTATTAAATGGGAATGTGGTTTTTGCATGTTAAATGATTGTATAATCCCCTTGACCAACAATTTTAATTTTAATTTTCCAAAAAAACGTTTTTCCATAACCCTAATCGCTCACAATATATCTATATATACTCGAGTAGCTTTTCCATGGAAGCCCACACAAGCTCACATACAGACGCATAATATGGCTAGAAAGGAAAAATATCCCAGCAGTGACGTTTGTGTTGGTTTTGGAAATGCTAACCTTCTTAGTAGGTACTCATAATTTTCCCCCTTTTTGTGTCTACTCTTATTTATCTTTCATGTCTGAAGTGTGGGAAATATGTTGAGTAAAAATATTTCTCTCGCCATTATATTAATTGATATTGATCTTCTGTCCACACAGATGCTCATGTCGAGAGTCCAGAAATCTGTTAAGTACATCTTTTGCTTTATGTTTATTCTCTTTTGTTTTTGTTCCCAGTACTTTTAATGAATAAAGCTTATAAGGTTGGCATATTTACTCGGATTAAGGTTGAATAGGCTGAACACATTCTGGGAATGTTAACATTGAACGCATCCTCTAGCGAACATTTATAAATGTTTGAATATTCTCATTACAAGTTTCCCATTAAAAATTAGACTATGAACTTACCTAATCCCGCTCCTACATGTTAACTTTTATTGTAGTGCTTATGCTGATGAAATATATTTTTATTTATTTGTGTATTTTGGTGTTTACAATTTTAATGTATGAAAGGTGTTTGGTGAATTGAAAATTCTAGATTTTAAATTAGTTTTGTAAAGTATGTGTATTTGATTAACTAATTAATATAGATTACATAATTATTTTAAAACAGGACAAATAACATGAAAAATGATTTTGAACTTGGAATTTGGGTTGACTTAGTGGGTGAAATAATAGAAGTATAGAAAATATAGTGTTAAATGAGGGAGAGGTATGTTTACATGCAAGAAGCATGAAGTGGCTCTAAAAGGATCTAGTTAATTCCTTGAAGATAAAATGGCACTACATATAGTGAGTCACACACCACGTGCATATCCATAAACAAAGATACATGTTTGGAGAATAATAAGTACATGAATAAAGTTAAACACATAGATGAGAACGCACACTTTGAGGAATGTCTTACTTTTCTAGAATGCTTATGATATTTGGTAGAGGAAGGTCTAGAGGATTCCCATAATTGCATAGCCTAGGCAAAGAACTTATGAATGTCCTTAGGGAAAGAGCGAAAAGAAGAGACTCGTCCTGACATAATGATATATAAAGAAAACATAGAGGTCTGTGAACAGAAAGAAAACCCACTGTAATTCATTTAAAACTGATAGGTGGATACTATTGTCGAATTCCTAAGATGCTGAAGGATATACATTTCCAACAAATTTAAGGTACATTGAATAAATGAGAATTTTCTAGAAGATTTACAATTAGGAATAGTTGTAAGGTGATGTAGAAAAAGAGGTCAAACTTCAAGGCATAGTTTTGTTTGAGTTCATTTTTATATTAAAATGACCATTTCAAAAAGTTTATAGTAATTATAATCTGGCTTGTTTAGTTATGAATATTTTTGATATTTTTGAGACGCCATACATGATCTTCCGAAGGTCCAAAATTGAAATTTATTTTTTTCCGGTATTTTACTATTTTTATGAATTGTATATTTTTATAACCAGACGTGAACTTCATTTCATATTCATCTAATAGGTTAATTTTAGTGTTTAGTTTATTTTTGTATCTTTTTAGAGCTACACACGCTTGCATGTGAAACTTATTAATAGTAATAGATACTAAATATAGTAGGTAGAGTTTTATTATTTATTAGAGTTTCAAATTTTACATGTCAACTATAATTCTGAGTTAAGGTTTATTTATGTATGATTTATAATTATTTGAATCATTCAATATGAATCACTACATATTATTATTTTATAAGCTTTGCCTATTTATATTTTCTTGTCTTGATAGTATTCAAGTTCATTATAATGAATGTCTAATAGGTTTTATATATGTTTACATAACCTTAAAATATTTACTCTTTATATTGAGATTAATGAAAGATGCAAGTTTTGAGTTTTAATGCTTAAATAAATATGTATTTAAGTGTTGTATTCTGATGTACTCAGAAACAAATGGTAACTCGATTTATATTTTCATGGAGGTTTTATACATGTTCATGATTATCAATATATGAGTTATGATTTCCTATGATGATTTATAATTCATGTGTTTCTTTCTTATGTTTATTTTTATTACTCATATTATATGGTCGGGTTTGAACATGGTTTATTTTATAGGATTTGATAATCTTGGCTATGTTTGTTTTGTTTATATTTATATATCTTATAATGATAGAGTTTTTAGTGTTCTCTCTAAGTACCTTAGGTGAATGTTTTAGATCTTTATTTAAGTGACATGTTACTGAAAATGTTCCTTTTTAAAAAAATATATTTTTAGTATATCATATGACTTATTGATGTGTGATAAGATAATAAAAATAATGGTGTATACCATTGCTAAAGTAGGGTTGAGCTCGACAATTAGGGTACTAAGATTTTTTAGTATTTCAAGTAATGAAAACCACTAGGGGAGTTACATTAGGTAGACTACTTATGATCTCAACCAATTATCAAGAGAGTTAGTAGGATCCTTGAGATTGATGAGATCAAGGTGATAGTTTCTGAAAAGGGGATTGAAGGATATAATTCTATCAAGAAAGTTTATTTATAACACCTAGTATTGTGTTAGATGTTTGGAATGCATGGTGAGCCACCAAGTTGATTAGTGTTCTTAGCTTGGTTCTTGTTTTGTAGAGTGTAATATTAAAAAAAGTATTACACTCAAGATGAAAGTATACCTTTCATTCAACATATCTAAAGCAAAGCTCTACAAATCTCAACCATACCCATCCACTTATATATATATATATATATATATATATATATATATATATATATATATATATATATATATATATATATATATGGATTTCCAACCTTCAGAACCCACTAAGGTGGCTTATTTTATCTCACCATCAACAACAACAACTTGTTCCACTCAAAAGGAAGTTGAAAATTTTGTTTAGTTCATTGAAAACATTTAACACATTATAAAATAAGTGTAATCTAATTTATAATATTTTAATTCTAATTAAATATATCACCATGATAATAATGAAAAACCACATACACCTTTTAGGTTGTTGAGTAATTTGTGTTGCACCGATATAAGGAAAGACCGACATGACCTTAGCATATCCCTTGAAAAAATAATCAAAAAAATAATTTTAGATAAGAATTCCTTGAAAATTGGATATAATGATTGATTCTAGTGTAAAAAATGCCTAGAAGATATCCCTCTCTTCCAAATAACCAAAAAAAGTTAATTCCTTCCCATAGAAAATGGTCTTAAAAAGTCCATGTTATTAGTTTATTTCCAAATATTTTATCATATCTATATGTAGTGAGGATGATTTCTATTCAATGAGTTTCAATTAATCTAGGAGGATCTGGGACACTACCTATTACCACAGATAATCGTATGTGCTTAGTAAGATTCATGATTACATCAACATCTTGTGAATTTAGGGTGCCACATATGTGCCAATTTTTATGATCTAAATCATTTTATTTATTACCCCACACCACTTGCAGTGTTATTACTTTAACACACATTTTATCGATAACAATGGTTGATGATTTCATTGCACTCATCCATTTTTTTATGAAAACATGTCATAAAATATTTATAATACTCTTTTATTTATAAAATACATTCATAAATAGAATTTAGGAAGAAATTTGGAATCATGGATGAGACGATGATGAATCTTGTGATATTGAGTAGGCTTCCAAAGCACTTAAAATGCTAATTTTTTAATTAAGGATATAGGATAGAATTTTTTGATCTAGTGACCCATAACCTAGATGAGAAACAAAAAATTGAGGCCACACTAATAATATAACAATACTCTCTATAAAAAAAGTTTGAAGAAAAATGGTCACAAAAAAACTAAGAAGCAACATGAAAATGGCCTCAAATGCCAAGATTTTCAACAATAGATTCTACCCACACAACAACAAAAAAACAAAAAAGAGATCAACCAGGAATCTCCCATGAGATTTTATGTGTTAGATCTAAGATACATTGTCAAAGGTTTAAAACCCTAATTAATTTTGTATTTATTTCTATAGCTAATAGTTTTCCATTCTCCTTATTTAGGATTTGGCAATATGTTTATGGAGATATCCAAAAAATCTACATGATTCTGTGTTTTCACTAAGTCAAACACTCCTTATGTTACCTAAATGAGATTAGGATGCTAAATATGATATAATCCCTACATTTCCATTAGTTTTCTCATGTAACACAATAACCTCCACCTCCTTGTTTATTACCTCATAACATAGTGTTTAAGTTTAATGATTCTACTCCTCTTCTTCCAAGTGGATCTTTTATTCTGATCCATCATTATCACTTCCATTATCCTCTAAATCTGGAACTATATTATATACAATTTTTGAATTTTCCCATGGTGATCCCATCTTCTTGAATTTGAAACTTGGTAAGTGATTCATAGGATGCCATATTTTGAAACATGTTTTGCATCCATTTTTCTCCCTAACATACAATTTTAATTGAGAAGGTAAATCTTTAGAATAATCTACATAAACCAAAATATGGAATGTTCCTTAACAATAATCAATTTATCACTAGTCCTAAAGATGCCTATTATATTTTTAATGGATTAAAACACAAAATCATCACAAAACTGGTAAGTTAGATTTGGAATCCTAATCCAAATCAATTTCAAATTAAAATTTTTAGTCTATGCATTCAAATTTGGATGAGAGGGTTTTAATATCAAAGTGTGTTTATCTATGTCCCAAATAATGCCATTAAAAATAACCTCTTTATCTATGACAAAATTAAAATTTAGTTTTAAAAAATATATAAAATAAGGATGAATCTATATCTCACATTCCACCCTAGATTACCATCTAGTTAAGATCAACTCATGTAAAGCTGACAGTGTCAACTGTAACCCTTCAAACATACAAATTGATCCCTACGTAGTTAGCCATTTTTCCCTCATATTAATCACTTTCATCTGTTGTTTATCAAATATAATACTAAGGGTATCCTTGGATGGAATTATAGAAGAGATTTTGCATCTTCCCATAGCCTCAGCAAATTATCTTCTACCTAATAACTATCCTCTTTTTTGGTCCCTAGGTTTAGATTGTGCCTTTGGCTCTAATAGCATTGGATTGACACTCCCCTATTTATATCATCCTTTTATGTCAACTAAATATACCAAAATTTTAATATTAAATATATTCAAATGTCTCATGTGTAGGATTTCATTAAATTTGGGCTTGCAATATGATGGCCTCTAATTTATTTTAAATTTGTCTCTTGTGTTATAAAATACCCGACAACCTCATTTTATTTGCAATACTCAGCTACCAAGATAGGGAAAAAGATATTTTCTCCCCTAAATCTATTGAAAAATACCTCTACTTTTGATTCCCCAGGTCAACGTATAAAACTATTTTTATATCTTCTTTCTTACATTAAATTTCTCCATTTCCATCCACCTGGGTACTACCACTGAGTTAAAATCTACAATAGAGCCATCACCATTAGGGTTCATGATTTCCATTGCCATTAGCATTCTATTTAAAGTTCATTTATTATTCCATATGTTTGATTGAAAATTATTTAAAATTATTATTGATTTGTTTCCTATGTCTCCAAACTGGTGGTTGATGAAACCTTATATTTTGTATATATTTTAAACTTTTATGATGAGTTGGCCTTTTATGATAACTTAAAAAAATATTTTACTTGTTTTAGGTTAGTTTCCCTATGATATTTAAGTAATTAATATAAGCCCTTAAAAATTAGATCTAACATAATCAAAGTAAAATATAACATTAAAGCATGTAAGAGAGAATTATTTTTACAAGATTTGTTCCAAGAATATTGATTTTTCATCGAAATTAGATAAATATACCCATACTAAATGTAAAAGTAGGATTAATAATATTTAATATAATTAAAAACTTAGACTTAATTATATAGACACATTTAAAAACAAAAATGTAACTAAGATGTTTTATATGATTATTTTAATTTTCATATGAATGTATGGACAATATAAATAAATAGAAAACAAAAAAATAGGTTTAAAAAGTGAGAGGATAAAAACCTAGAAAACATAAGATGAACAAAGAATATTGTTTTAAGTAAAATAATATGGAAGTGTAATGAAATTTATAATAAATTCAAGTAATGGTTAGGGGAAAATATAATTTTATGAAGTAGTGTTTATCAAACACATTAATTTTCTTTAATCATTCAAAAACCTATCTCACTTTTCTTGGATTTTAGAAAGAGCTTTAGAAAAATTATATCCTTGAATGAAAATATAAGAGCTCATCATGGACCAACAAAATATAGTTGAATAAATAGGAGGGATTTATTATTTTTCCCTTATTATTTGGCTTATAATCTGAAAAATATTTTTCAAAATAGAATATAATGTACTTCAACAAGTTCATGGATGCAATCATTGATATTATATGATGTTTAGTGTTAGGATGAAGAGTTTGGATATATAATCTTAATTATTAAATTTATTATTCAAATATACTATAAATTATTGAAAAATGTCTTGAAAATTTCAACATATACCTATTTAGTTAATGTTTCTCTTTATTTAAAACTGACTTATAATCTATTCTCCTATATATGTTGAGGTAAGTTACTATTGGTGTGTTTTTGGCACTACTGATGTCATTTATGTCAAAGGTAATCAAAGTGTATTGGTTTCATAGAGGTTATATTATGAAGATGCATGATAATTATTCATGATGACTCAAGTATGGCCTAGTAGATCTTTGAGTTATGCATAAGGTCGTTGCACAAGGTTATGTCTTGACAAACTTATAATCAGTGATTACTTTGAAGAGATAATTTGAAAGAGATTGATTTTATGTATTGAAATGATTTTTTGTGATAAGGTCATTATTGAACAAGGTAATGAGAACAAGTCTATGTGCACATCATTTATTGGGAAGCACTAGTCTTGTCTTGATATAGGCATGAAATATTGTGATGCATAGTGATGATATCAAGGTGGATGAGATTGAAGTTATTAAATGAAGTAATGTATCATGTAAAAATATGTTGGACACTATTTTTACATTATTTATAAGGTATATAATTATTGATATGAGTTCCAAGGTCTAGGTTGAAGCTTTGTCCCTACATGAAGAAACCTAGTGAGATGGTACAAGCCTAGTAACATGTTGAGGTAAGCAGTTTTTGACTTGTATGAGAAATATTAGTATCATGTGATATTTATATGAGTATATTTCACATTATTAATAATTTTTAATATCATTTAAATAATTTTTTAAATGTGTTTAAGGACCAAGCATAACAAGTACTTAAAAGGCCTAATGTCTATAGAGACTTAATGTGGTCAAATGAAGTGTCAAGTTGATTTTATAAGGTGATATAGAAAATTTGAGAAATTATTGAGGTTTTATAGGGGTTTTTAATGGTTTTTACCAATTCTAAGGTCATGGATTTAAGGTTAAATCAATAAAACACATTTTAAGGTCTCTTGTGGATGTAGAATGAAGAGATGAGAGGTTGAGAGGGATTTTTTGATCATCATTGGCATGTGTTATAGTTAAATGTTAGGATGATAATTTATAAATATATGGAAAATATTACTAATAAATTTTTTAAAGCATTATTAAGTGGTTTAATAGATAGAGTTTTATGAATAATTGTTAAAGATAGAAACTAGTCTAAAACCCTCTCAAAACCCTCATAATGACTCAATTCAATAAATATTGATATATATGGAATAAAATGGATTGATAATTAAATTTATATATTTTTATAATGTATAATAATCTTATAATAATATCTAGGTGGAATTGGTCTGATAGGATAGTGAGTAGAACCTATACAAAATTACTTGTTTCTAAAGCATTTGATGTTATAGTCAAGGTTGACCAAGTAAATACATGAAAGTGGATGGAAGTTGGAGTTAAATAATTATTATTTATATCCATTATGTTATTTTTACATTTAAAATAATATATGTCAACTCTTTTGGTCAATAAAGTTGACCTATCGCTAAGCTAGTTAAGAGTTAGAACATTAAGAAAAACTAATCATAGAGAGAAAGTGTTTAGGGATTGGTTATAGAGGATTAAGAAAGGTTATAATTTAATGGGTTATTATTATAATAATATAAATAATTTACCTTTATTTATAATTTTTTATTATTCTCATAGATAATAAATAAAGTTCTCTCAAAATGACCAGTTTGTGTGAGTGAAGATAATGAAAGAGTGAGGTTCAAATTTTGAACCATTTATTCTATATTTATCATTTAACCTATATATTTTTATTATTATAAATTTTATAATTATTTATTATTATGAATTGAATTATTTATGAGTTAATTTAAGTGTTTATACAAATGTTAGAACTCATGATCACCAAGACTAGTTCTTAAGGTAGTTTGGCAGCGATATGTATGTAAGTGATAGTGGTAAGTTGGAGAACCTCTGCACATATATAAAGCATATTACAGATATTATGTTGTTTTTTTGGACCTAAATTAACTATATAATACTTATGAAATGATTTGAAATAATCTAAGCTGTTAATATGTGGAAGCTAAAATGGCTTATAAGACTATGTAAGGAATATGAGAGGGTGGCTTGAGAGATTGGTATGTAAGACCAATGATTATCACTAAAGTTTGATATATAAATATTTGAGGTTTATATATAAGTATAATATAAAAAAATTATATTCATGATAAGGATTTAAATATCAATTAAAAGTGCTAAAGTCAAACTTTTACATGACTATGCTTTTTGGAGAAAGAGGCAGTTCTAAGTGATCATATTACAGAGGTGAGTTTGAGGTGTTTTGAAAATAATTAAATGATCCATTTATTTTTAAGATGTTATATAAGTATATTAGGTCCATATTAATTTATTTTTATTAATTATAATTGAATATAAATATGTTGGTGATCAAATGTTGTTGACTGTACTTTGGTAGTGTATGACCATTCTTAGTGGTCATGTTGCAAGAATTATTTTGAGGCATGTTTGCCTATTTTTTGATGTCCAATTGGCATGGTGATTAACCTGAGGTAATTAAATATATATTATTTTTATTTTATCATATGTTTATGTGTAATAATTTATTTTTTTCTTTAGATATGATAAATAAACTTTTCCTGTGTATAAAGGGTTAATGGTGACTAGGCCTATTAACATAGTTCAAGTGATGAGTTGGTATTAAAAGTGGTGTTTACATATGAATATGATATCAAGGGTATATTTAGGATTTTTTTAAAGTATTTTGAGCTTTTTTGGAGGGTAAATTTGTTCCAAGTGACTCCAAAATTAACATGTCCTTTAGACAGACCTAATTGCATTAGCTCTTCTTTAGGCCTAATGGAGGTTTTGGCTCTTAAGGGATGTGAATGACATATGGAGTGATTTTATAAAAATTTTAATGTGTTTATGGACATATTACAATTTTTATCCAAAAATTATAAATTTATTGGCCAACCAAGATGAATGAGATCAAGTGTTATGTATATAAGCAAGGCCTAATTAGCCTACTTGAGTTAGTTAGAGTAATGTGAATGGAATAAAATAAAAGGTATAATTTGAGGAGTATATTTAGGTAATTTATAACTTATATATGATTTATATTATCATTTATGATAATCCATAATATATTATATAAGTAGATAAAGAGGTCAATTGACCTAATGAGCCTAGAAGAGGCATGTTGAGCAAGTAAGCCTAGAAGGCTTTATGAGAGGAGTAGAATATTGAAGTGAGTTGAATAATATTTAGATAACATAAAGATAAATAATATGAATGTTTCATGTGTATTAAAAATATAGGAACTTAGATATATAAGAGATATATGTAGAAGAAGTCACTATTAATTGAGAGAGCAACAAGGTGTCTTGAGGTGATCAAGCTTGTCTTGGCTAGGTTGGTTCTTAGTCAAGAAGGGAGTTGGAGCTTATTTTAAGTTTATATCTTAAATAATTATCTTTGGAGTGGTTTCTTTATTTCTAAGTCATTTAGGGGGTTTTATCCTCCTTGTAATTTATAGCTTAATAAAGACTAGTTGAGTGGGTGGCTGACGAGGTAGGGGTTGGTGCCTCAATAAATATTATTTAATTTATTATAGTATAGTAGTAAAATTTATGTGAAAATTTTTATTATCCCCCATGAGGGTTTCCCACATAGATATGATGTTCATTTTGTGATATTTTTCTTCTTATTTATGTAATGCTTCTTAATGCATTGTTTGTTTACTAGATTGGTTTGAAAGGTTAATAAATGAAGTATTGATTTGAATGAAATTTTTTCACTCTAATTCACCCCACCTAGTGGTTGTGCTTCCAAAAATATACACTAATGTACCTATTCATCTACGTAAAAAAATTAAATTAGGACCAAATATGTACATATACTAACACGTAATAGATGTCAAAACATTAAAAATAAGAACATAATGTATTTGTGACCTAAAATAAGGGTTATAATTTCCAACACTAAAATATACATAATAAGATGCTAATAATAGAGATTTGTAAAATGCCTGGTTTAGGATAATATGCCTAGAAGGAAAGGAAAATTTTTATATAGAATAAAAATATGAGATATGATATAAACAAGTGGTAACATGATATATTGAATTAAAAAAATGATGACCAATGATCCAATAAGAGTTTAATATTAACCAATAATCAATATAAATACAAGTACCCTATATTAATGAGATTTGGAAACTATAACCTATCTATGAACAAAAATTAGGTGTATATACATTCAATGAATTCTCAAATGATTTATTAGATTCATTTAGATTGATTCTAAGTATCAAATATGTTTTTACAAATAATTAAATGAGTTATATATAAATTTAACATCATGAAAATTAACTGAATTTATTTTATTCTAAATTATTCTCTGAAAAACATGACCCATGACTCTTAAAATTATAGAAAAAGAGAAAGGAGAGATAAAATAATGGGGGATATGACAACAACCCACAAAACATGCCAATAAATCCTAATTTTGACTAATAAGACCTATACCATAGAATTATTTGGAGGCATCAAATAATTTTGGAAGGTATGGTATGAGCCTTCCTTATTTTCTCATTCCATTGTATGAGAATGAGTCCTCATAATATTGAATAAATTTTGTGAGACCCCATAAATATTTTTATGGTTATGTATTATATTATTAGTCTTGGATGGTGTAGATTGATTTGATATAATAGTGGATATTATCTACTCAATTTTTAGAGGGAATCAATAATTTGGACACATATCTCTAAATTTAATATCATTAATTTTATCAATATGAAATAACTAATACCCTATTCTCAATGTATGCTAATTTAACTTGAAATCACTTCAAATTCTCTTTCTATTCCTCTTTTCTACTTGTTTAAGTGACATAACTACTACTAGGATTCAAGAAGAAGTCATGCACCCCTCAAACCTTAAAGAAATAGGTTTTGGTGTAAAGGGTTAAAAAATATGAATATTTTATAAAATGTGAAATTTTATTTCATATTCATGTCCTTCTAAAACATTAAGCAATTTTACAAAAATTACATGTAAATATTAGTTTCTAAGAAAAAACTATGGCCTTTAAAGTTAGTTCATTCAGATTGATTTTTAAACTAACGAACTTCAAGTAGTGGTTACATAACAACCTAAAATTATTTACAATCCTAAATGGAATTTTACTTACAACCCATGTGGTTTTCGAATTAAGTGGTGTTTTTTCCCTACATGAAGTGGTGGTCTCATAAAATGAAAAAGAAATATTTGAGTAATGACTAAAAATAGTTTTTCTTCTTCCTTTAATTTCTATTGAATTCAAATTTTAGATCTACTTGGTGTTGAAGTTGTACACATATTTATGAAGAGGGACCTTGTAATGAAGGAATTTTTTATATAATATTATATTCTTAACTCTACGTGGTTTTTTGAGTTGAAGTGTGAAAATGAAATAAAGAGTGAACACGTTACAAAGCATGTATGAATGTTTATAAATATTATAATGAAAAGCCTAGTCATCTAGGCCTTGAAACATAATTAACTTTTATAACATAAAATTTCATAGTGGCAATGGAGAAAAACTACCTCATCGAGTAGATGTTTTTCCACATCATATTTCTCCAAGTCATATAGTGTGCTTATTTTATGCTTTATCTTGATTTATGATTCTTTATTATTTTTAGTATGTTCTACATTTCATTTCCAACACTTTTTCATCTATGTTTTAGTATTTTGAGTATTATATAATGGTATTTTATCATTTAAGGAATTTTTAATATCTTATAGGATTTGTGTTGGTAAATCTTAGCATGGAATGTCCACATATTTTAGGGATCATCCTATGTATATGAATTTAAATTTTTGAATAGTCTAAGATAATTTAGTAATTAATGTGTGCATTTTATTATTATAAACTATGTTTTAGATAAAAAGGTGACATCTCAATGGGTGCATTTTAAGATTAAAGTCTCCATTGATAAAATAAAAATAGAACCTTATGACAATCTATGTGAAATTTAAATTGGATAAAGTCCCTTGGCCTAATGTTAAACCTTATATGCTAACCTCCATGTACACAGTCATTTATTGATGTGTTTTCAACAATATAAAACCTTATTATTTGAATTTTATTTTATGTTTTATGTCTTTTAAACATATTACGATTTATGATCTTGTATTATCAATTGTAAACAAAAAATCATTTGTTGTACTTTGGTTGGGTTTCTCTTAAATAAAATTTAGGAATTTAAATAATCCCTAAATGAGTTGATCTATCTTAATGAAATAAAAATATAACCCTAAGCTGTGTAAAATATCATGAGATAAATTGTGCCATAAAAAATTGTTTTTTATGTACTTTAAGCTAAAGTCATTGGTTATCTACTTTATCATAGACAAATAAAGGTCTTATTTCAGTATTTACTCTTCTTGATCACTCCTCTCAACTCATTGTTGATAATTTTAAAAATGACTCATTTTTCATGCTTCATGAGAAAGATTCCTCTTTTATAAATACACTTATCTACCTTTAAACATCATGAAAATATTTTTAGTCAAGCCTATATGGACTAAAACCCAATTTTATAAACTACACATGATGTACTTACCTAACTATCTTCAAATTTATCAATGGAAATCAAACCAAAAATGGGGAATTTTTAAATTTATTGGTATTAAATATTATTTTAAAAATTATCCCTCAGTGATTTTGTATAACTTAATTGATGAAGTGAAAACAAAGCACTTATTATATTTCTAAACCTCTTTATCTTTCTAGTAAGTTTCATGTTTCACCAAAAATTTTGTCAACACCCATGTCTACTCTTCATCTTGTTGGGATCTTTCAAATAACTCATATGACACATTATAAAATGTCCTTAGATATTTTATCTGTGAAAATACAAATCAATATTTAAGATTCCAAAAGTTTTCTTCTAGCATTTGTTTTCTTCAATGTGATAAAGGAAAAACATGCATTATTAATTTTGACAAATGAATAATTTATCTTTTTGTTATGTGTGCTGTATTATAAATTGATGGAAATTTATCTTTGAAAATTATCTTATGAAAATAAATTATTTTATGAGATAATTATGGTAATAATTGTTCAAAAAAATATTATCTTTCACACTCTTTTCATTACCTCCATCCCTATCAAGATATAAGGATCCTTTTTGAAAATTATTATCTAAAAATATTTTAAAACAATTAAACACTTTCTAAAATGGGTCGGAGAAGTATTTTTTATTTGGTCTCTCTTGTAATGAAGACAACCTATAGTGGTACCAAACCATGAGCAATACCAACCTCTGCTATAATAAATGCCAGACTTCAAATCTCTTCAATTTTTCAAAAAATGTATTTTCACTACTTAGGATTTTATTTACTTTCATGATTAGATACCGTAACACATAGTGAAAGGTAAATATAATCTTATTAAATAAAATTTACAATAATTTAACATATTCAAGAGTTTATTCCCAATGTCATGCTTCATAATAGGGTTATACAATCTTTGATTTCCTAGTGGAAAGATAGAGAATGGAATTATGATAGTGCATTTATAAATTACTCTGCTCATCTAATATACTATGTCATGACTCTATTATCTTCTAGGTTGGGTAATCTCAATGGAATGTGGTATCTAAATTCCTCTCCTATAATGTGTTTTTATAAAATGAATATAATTTTAAAATATAAACTTGGGCAAAAAATGATCTTTTTCTCTGGTATCTTGTTTATCATGTTGTTCCTTTAGGGGAGCATCTCAGTCATTGTGATTTATAGTAATAAATACAAAATTATATCTCATCTAGAGACCTCTAATCACCTATTTTATAAATGTTTAATAGCTTAGACTTACTATCAATTGAACCACAAATTATTATAGTTTGTTAGAAAACTAAATTGTTTTCAGTAATTATTTTCCATTTATTAAAAATAGTGATTACACGAGTATATATATATATATAATGTTTTTATTAAAAAATTGATAACCATTTCACATAATTAGTGGAGAGGAATATTTTGGAAAATACTATGCTATTCTTATAATCAACTTTGTACATATTTTTGTAACCACCATTCTAGATTATTCATGGATCTAAAATAATGTAATTTTCTATATGTTACATTGTCAAACCAACACCCCCCCTCCCCTCCCCCTTATTACATTATTTTTACAAATGTACTCCCTAAATAACTCAAATTTCACCTTCCCAAGGGATTTGGTGAGTATATCTGCTATTTGTGTGTCTGTAGGGTAGTACTGGAGCTAGATTTGGTGATTTAATACTTGATCTTGAATGTAGTGACATTCAACCTATATATGTTTCATTCTTTCATGATAAACAAGATTATTCACAAGTTTTAACACACCATGATTATCACAATGTATGATAGGCGGCTCCATTTTCATATATCTCATATATGTTAGTATGCATCATAGCCATATCAACTCACACATAGCTCCACATATGGTATGATACTTTACCTTAATGGATGAAAGAGAAATAATAGTTTACTTTTTATTAATCCACAATATTGGTCTAGATCCAAGATGGAATATGTATCATGATGTTGAATTTTGACCATCAATAGATCTAGCATAGTTTGAGTCAGTGTATCTATGCAAGAAGAATTGACTATTTTTCTTGTAATCTAAACCAGACTCAAGTGTACCTCAAACATATCTTAGCAAATGATTTTTTATAACCTAGTGACATTTCTTTAGTTCCTACATAAATCTGGAGAGATAGCTCACAAGAAAATATATATCTAGTCTAGTGTAGGTTAAGTAGATGAGACTCCCAAGGAACAAACTGTAGAGAGTTGCATCCACTTGTGGTGAGTCCTAGAATCTAGAGAGTTGTAAAAAAATTTCCGTTGGTGTTGAAAGTGGTTTATAATCTAACATTCTATAGTTTTTCAGGAGTGTCTTGGTATTTTTTATCTAGGAGATAAATATGTGATTCTATTTTTGCCATATCTCCAAGCCAAGATAGTAATGCGGTAGCCCCAAATCAGTCATGTCAAAGTGTTTTTAGAGGTCATTATTTCCAATATCAACATGATCTTATGAACTTCTAGTGATCACAAGATCATCCAAATATATAACTAAAATTACTATATCTATTCCTACCTTCTTTATGTACAAGTTAGAATCTGAGGGGTTATGAGTAAAACCATGTTGCAAAAGGTGATCATCTATTTTGGTGTACCATGCCCTAGAAGCTTATTTTAGTCCATAAAGTGATTTGATGAGATTACATATATTTTTAAGATTATTTACATCAATAAATCATTATGGTTAAGTCATGTATACTTCTTCTTTTAGATCACCATTAATAAAAGCACTTTTGACGTCCATCTGCTAATGTCACCATCCATTATATGCTACCAGTGTGCAAACAACACTGATGGTATTCATCTTCAAAGTAGGTGCAAAGGTTTCTTCATAGTAAATTCCCTCTTTTTGAGCATATCCCTTTACTACTAGTCGTGCTTTGTGTTTATCTATGGATCCATCTACCTTAAATTTTGTTTTGAAAACTCATTTGTATGTTGTGGGTTTCTTTCCTATATGTAAATTAACCAGTTCCCATCTTTGATTCTTCATGAGTGAGTCATATTCAATATCCATTGCTTTCTTCCATTGTGGTTGATTTAAATCTTCACAAAAATTATAAGGTTTGGAGCTATTAATAATTATACTAATGAGAGAAAAATTTACCTCATGTCTTGTTTGACTCCTCATTCTGACTCCTAATGAGTGGGGGTCTCTACTAGTAGCTAGTACCGACTTTGGATGAGAACTTTATTATTATTGTATATAACTTCTTGGTAGATGTGAAGAACTATCGAGTGGATGATCTAGATCTCAAAGATCAACATATAGTTCCCCTTGTAGCTCTTTTTCTTGGTGTGAAGTCTCCTCATCATCTGAATCAAGAAATAGTTCGTGAGAGGTAGTCGGTATTGATTCACCATTCTACATCTCAAAGGATGTTTCATGAAATACCACATCTCTACTTTCATATATTTTCCTTGACTTAGGATCCTTGAGATGATATGCCTTTCAGGTTGTACTATATCCCAATAGGATACATGGGATTGTTTTGGACTCACGTTTCTTCATTTTTCTAGTTAGTATAGGCATATATGTTGTGCAATGAAAAACTCGTAAATGAGAAATAGATGGTTTTTTACCACTCCATACCTCTTCAATAATTCCATCATTAAATATTTTTATTAGTGCCATATTGAGAAGATACACAACTATCTATATTGCTTCTACCCAATAGCATTTCTGTGGCTTTGTTATTGATAACATGTAGTGAGCCATCTCCATCATAGTGCAATTACATCACTCAAATATGCCATTCTATTGAGGCACATAGGGAGCAGTCAGATTCTACTTAATTCCTTATTGATATAGAAATGACAAGAATTTCTTCGATGTAAATTCCTCCCATGATTTGAGTGGGGATGAAGTATGTGTTGCCCCATTTCCTTCATAACATAATTATAGAAGATCTAGAAATGATGAAGGGCCTCACTTTTGTTTTTCAGGAAGTATACCCATATCTTTTGGGAGTAGTCATCTATGAATAATTGGAAGTACTTGTATCTAGAGAATGAAGTAGGTAGTGGGCCATTCAGATTGGTGTGAACAACCTCCAAATGCTTCTTGGCATGAAAGAAACTATCTTTGAATGGATATCTACGTTGTCTACTTGCAAGGCATCCATGACATATTGGTAAGGAAATGGTTAATTTTGGAAGTCCATGTACCATTCCTTTAGAACATAGCTATTATAAAGATCTAGCTGATAAATGTCTATAGTGATAGTGCCAAAGGGCAGTGGATTCTACCATTCATGTAGATAAAGCTATTGTAAAAGATAAAACTACATCTAAAGAAAACAACTTATCTTTTAGAAAGGATTTAGGAATAACTTACCTTTTCATGAAATTAGACATGTTTTGATGTTATTTTCAATAAGAAACTCCACCTTAACTTGATGCTTTAATAGATAACTGACTGATAAGAAATTGGATGTTAAACTAGGAACATATAGTACCTTCATAAGTGTACATTTTCATGTTCTAAATGGAATGGTCACCTGACCTATTCCTATTGAGACATATTCCTTATCATCAGTAATCCTAACCTGATCTCTAGTGGGTTATTCTATCAACATATAAAATAGATTCTTGTCACCTATCATGTGCTTAGTGGCACATGAGTCAATAAACCAGATGTTCCTCATAGGCTATGAGATTTGAGAGACTAGTACTACATTCTTGTCATCATCAGTTATCACCTCATCTGATTCATCTTCTTGTTGCGTAGTGAGATGTCCCTTCTACTTCTAATATTGGGGACATCTTATCTTATGATTATTTTCATGCCTAAATGTACTTGGCTTGCCAGTAGATCATTTATTTTGGCTATTGTACCAAAATTTATCCATGTCATGAGTGTTGGTGAAACAAATGTGACATCACTTCTTTGACTTCTGTGACTGATGATGAGATAATTGTTGTTTTTGTTTCTGCATTAGCTTTTTTGAAGGTCTCTTGCATGATATTTGAATTCATTTCTTATTTGTTTTAAAATCTTTATCTTCAGACTCATCTTGAGATAAATTGATTACTTCTTCCTATTAGAGCAAATTTACAATCTCTTCAAATGTCCCTTTTTGTTTAGTGACATTCAGTGTCATGATGAACACTCAAAATTGAGAAGGAAGTAGTCGTAAAGTAATGGGGACCAATGTTTGGTCATCTACAGTTTCTTTGAGAGATAACAATTATGTGTGTAGCTTTGCTACCCATCAAAAGAATTCTTCTACTTTCTCATCAAACTCCACTGGGAGTGTCTGAAGTTTTAAATTAGAGATGAATAATCTTCATTTGATTATTCACTTCATATATTGTTTCTAATTTATCTCATGCCATCTTTACATTGTCATCATCCCTAATATGTGGTTGCACATCATTAGTGACACTTACCATGATTATCATTAGGGCCATAGAATTAGACTACTTGTACTTTGTGAGTGCATCAGGATCAGTGGGACCTCATTTGGTCCTTTTTATGATGCCGCACAATCCTTTGAATTGAAGGATTGTATGCATTTTTATTTTCCATGTGATGTAATTTGGCCCTTTAAGTAATTAGGCATATGATAAAAGTAGTTTTGGAGAAGACATTTTTATAAAAGTAAATTATTTCATTTTATTGACTTAAAATAAGATTATAAGGCTTTATAGATTCCTAGTGACAGAAATGGGCTCGAAGATAAGCACGATAATTTTATGCTGAGAGACGGTGGTGCTTGTTGGGAATTTCTTTCTAATCTTCACTATCAACTATATATCTAGCATTAATTTCCTCTCATATTCATTTAATTCATCACCATATGTTGAACAAGAAATATTATAGAAGGTTTTGTTGAATGAGTTCATCAAACTGAATATTACCAATATCTCAAAGATATTCTAGCAAGGTGAAATAATAACCAGTGCTTTCTTGGTGGTTTTCCATGATCTGTGAATTGTCTTAATGACTTTAATTGGTTTCACCACTAGATATATGTGCTGGTTTTGCTCACATCTTAGCTTGATTCAACTAACTTTCTCTCATCTCCTTCAGGTGTGATCCTTAATGAGGATAGTTATTCCACTTCTACAAGTGTCAACTATCCTCACATTCTAATGATACCTCTTTGCCTGAACCTTTTTTTTTAGGCAAGCATCAATCCTATTGTTGGCCATTTAGGCTTCTCTTTTTATTATAGACTTATATGTTGTAGTCTTTGTTTTGAGGAGACACCACTATTTTGTATGTTCTAGGATCTACATGGAGGATAGAGATCCATAGGTTACCCATGCCAATGTAAAGATAGTTTTTTTAGTTGAGACAAAGGTTGATGGATATGGATGGATCTTCTAGTATAAACACCTTCCTCCAACAATTTCCATGATCTATATTTTTACTCTAATTTCTTGATTCTTCTTTCTATGGAATCGTTGCCTTCAACCAAATCACTATACTTTCTTCAAGTTACTGTGCCAAACTACGATCAGACTAATTATTGTTGCTTGCTCTGATACCAGAGTTTGTTAGAAAACTAAATTGTTTTCATTAAATGTTTTCCATTGATTAAAAATAGTGATTACATGAGTATATATATACAATGATTTTCTAAAAAAATTGATTAATATTTCACGTAATAAGTGGAGAGTAATAATCTTTAAAATACTACATTATTCCTCTAATCGACTTTCTACATATTTTTGTAACAACCATTCTAGATTATTCAGGGATCTAAAATAATGTAAAAAAATCATTTGCTATATGTTATGTCATAAATACTGTTATGACCAAAAATTGATTAATTAGAGCATGACCTTTTCTCTTCAATAAGTTTACAAAGTTATGTATGGTCTTTATAGGACTATGTGACAATTTTAGTTATATCTTGCACCTCTAAATGGGTAGCTAGGCCTCAAAATGGATTATTTTAACTAATATTAAACTCTCTAATAATTTATTGATTCGAAGAAATGAAATTTACTTAAATAACCATCACAAATACATCACTTACTCAAAGATTTTGACTGTCTATTAATAGAGATGCATCATCTTCAAGTGCACTTTGCATAACAGCTTGTAGTCTCAAAATGGAGCACAACAATGAAATATATCAAAAGAGATAGATGTTATTATTATAATTACATGTAATTAATAACATATTATTTAATTAAAAGATAACCTAAATTCCTTTTCTCTTCAATTCGTTGATCAAAACCACACATTACATTCACACCTACAACAAAAATTAGAATTTTTTTATGTTATTAATTCATTTCTTGATATTATTTTTCTCTCCTTAAAACCTATCCTAATATAATTTCATAATACCACTCACATTAAAACTTTACATGCAATTATATTCTATTATTATGCCAAACATTCAAAATAAATCTCCTCAATAAGCCATCTCCCACATAGGGTGGTAGTTACAAATTAATTTTTTTTGGCCTACATATCTTGTTCATGAATTGCACATTGAAATAAAAGTCAATAAAATTCCTAATATATTCTATGACATTTCAAAAAAATTCCACATAGTTTTGATTTCATACAAAACCCAAACTACCATTCAGAGCTAGTTATAAATTTTGAATTTTCAAATTTGGCTTTTTGGTAGAAAAACTTTCCAAGACTAAGAACACACAAATCAAAGTCTTTAAATGATGAAAGAATACACTATAAGACCATACAAGACCTCTATCACCCATATCGAACTAAAATTAGCTGACACAAACCTTTACAACATAATAGTAACTAATTTCAACTTGTGATGCTCTGCATCAAGCTCCCTAAGTTAGAAAGTTTGAGCTCCTGCTCAAATGCACCTTATATTCCTTCTTCCTTGTTTTATAATTCTTTATCCTCTAATATTCTGAGCTCCTCTTTTTGTTTCTCCTCTTATATTTCTCATTGATTCATATCTGCTTCTTGTGTCTTTATCTCTTTGCCTTGTATTGCCTCTTTACCAACTTATCTTCTACCTCCATAAAGTACATCATCTGTGGAAACTCTTTTTACACTTAGAATTCCATCTCCTCCATCTTAAGTTTCTCTTCCTCATACTCTTCCTCAAATGGATGGTTCTTATTCTTAACTCTAGCTTCTACTCCATATCTTCCATATATAATTGTCATGGTTTACTTATGCACTTCTTACCAGTATTGCTTCTTAACAATGATTTCTCCTTCATACTTATTTTCTAATGTATTCTTAAGAATAATTTATTCATTAAATGTTATCATAATCTAGTATATACCCTATTTATATTCCCCTTAATTATACACTAACTTCTCATGGTGAGTCTTTTTGTAGCCTTCTTATTCATCTTGAGATGACACCTCCTTCACCAATTTAGTTTCATCATACCATATAAATTATTAACATCTTTTTCACTTGATATAATCATGCATATATTTACATAATTCATCTATAATATTAATAATTAAATGGATCAACTTCTTACTTTTCTCTTCCTTCATTTTCTTAATTTTTTGCTTACCTGATTGTATCTCTTCTTTAATGAGTATTTATTATTCAAATATTGACATACTATTTGAATTAGTTATTTATATATGAATACCCTCTATTTTCTCTTTCCATGTTAACATTATCTTATGCCTTCTTTGGATCACTTTTTGATTTATTTTTTCCTCCTTTAAATGTGCATTCTTCATCCAATCATCTTTTTTATGAGGAACATGGAATTCCTCCTCATTCCTTTGCTATATCATGAGTTCATGTTCCTCGTTGCTTCTTTTATCCATGTGATCATGTAGTAAATCACTCTCTTAAATATCCATACCTACACCATCATTCTTAGTAAATGTTAAATCACATTCAGGAAACTTAATACTCTCTTTAAGCATCCCATGGTCGTTTCCATTCTTTCCTAATTTTGTATTCTTATTCTAAGCCTATATATTAATACATTCATCTTATAAAATCCCTTATCTATTATTCTTAACTTCTTCTATTTTTTCTCATCATCAGCTTCCATTTTATTTTATTTTATTGACTCACATGATTCTATGCTCATCTTATTCATAGTTTTAGGCTTACCTTGCTTTGTAACTTTATTTGGTTTACCTTGTACTAATGCTTGTCCATCCTCTTGTCTACAACACATTACATGTTTTTAATTTTTTACTAGTGTATGGCTTGAAACTTAATATTATTGAAGTGTTCGCATGGGAAACATACTCCTTGGCTTTGAAATCTTCTTTTGTTCATCTTGAAATTCTACGTCTACCTCTTGTATGAGAGCTCCCACATTATTTTCACCTTGATTTAAGAACTCTGATAGATCATCTAACACCTCTTGCATAAATTCTCTACACATCAACTCCTCATATTCATTTTTCTCTTTCATATATTGTACCATTACTTTTGTTTGAACTCTATCTCCATGATGTGTCACGATAGACATTATTTCATACTCTTCTTGTATTCACCCTTGATACTCAATGATGTGTGTTTCCTTATCCATAAATATTTCTCTCTTTAGTCTCTATTGACTCATTCCATGTCCCCATATATTCAAATGATATACTAATATAAACATTATATTTTTCTCAAATGTTTATGGCATGATCCAAACCTATCATCTCTACTTATAATTGCTCCCAAATCTCAAAGACAAATGGTTGCTCTTGTTTCTCATCTAGCAACTCTTCATCACCTTAAAAATTCTTTTTGATTAATCTGTCCTCTTGATTCAGCTTTTTTAATTTTATGCCTTCCATATGACATCCTTAATCTTGATTATATCCTTCTCTAATCATCCCTCCTCTTTTAGTGTAACAAATCATTTTACCTTTATACATGGATGCCCAATCAATCTTTTATTAAACATAATCATGTTTTTCATGCTTTATTTCCTTCATGGTTTCAATTTTTATGCCCTCAAAATATATTTTTTTATTTATTAAATTTTTCAAATACATACACATATGATAATAAATCATAAGATTTAAAATATTTAGGCTTGTTTCCCTCCATCTTGGCCTTGTTAGGTTGATTTGATAATTAATTTAGTTTTTTCCTCTCATCATCCTTTATGACTATCTTATTATCCTCAAGGTGATACTCACCTTCCTCTTGTATACCAACCTATTGATCTATCATGAAGATCTTAATCTCCTCCTTAGAATACCTATATAAGTTCTTTTACTTCTCATTCTCTCTCATTACTATCTTTCTTCTTCTCTCTAGGAGTAGCCTTATACACCACTCAACTCTCATATTCCTCATTAACCATCTATAACATTAGATTTCCTCTTATTTCATGAGCTCGATGAAGAGCCTTACCCTATCTAACCTTTGATCTATGTCACTCATATCCTCTTCATCAACTAACCCTTTTATCTTTTTGTTTTCATTCTTCTTGTTCTCATTGTGGTACTTTAACTCAACCAAGAACTTCCTCTCATTTTCCTTATCTATCTTCATCTTCTTAAAAGTAATTCTTTTTCACATAATTTGTTGTCTCAACCTAGGTTCTCTCCTTTACCTAGACTATTAACACTCTTGTCCAATTATTTTGCACCTTGAAACATCTCCTCTTCTCAAAGTATTTTTTATATCTTCTTAGTTCAACTCTACTAAAAAAAAATCTTACCCTTTTCTACCTCTCTAACTAATTCTTTTAAATTAACATCATGCAACATAAAATATAAACCTTTAATGATTAATATCATAAAATATTTCAAGATTATACCTAATTTGATACCAATTAATATCAATATGATGCATGCACTCATCTCATAATCTCCATGGATTTTATTTCTCCTTGAATGCCTTCAATCATCTCTAAAATTGCTTTTTCATGTAGGTACTTTTCTTATCTTGACACACTTTCTCTCTCTTTAATTAATTAGGATAATAAGTATCCTTTCCAACTTAGTCTTCTTCTCTCTCTTTAATACCTATCTCCACTTCATGATTTGATACTCTCTCTCTCTCTCTCTCTCTCTCTCTCTCTCTCTCTCTCTCTCTCTCTCTCTCTCTCTCTCTCATTATGACCAACATCATAATATCATACCCAATTTTCAATAATGCACTATCCACTCTTGTTTCTAACTTTGATCTATCTCATATAGATTCATAGGCCTAAAGGCCTCATTCATGGTTCCATGGTTATTAAATTAATAAAATGGCTCACATGGCTTGCTACCTTATTATTTTTAGTTCCATTACAACATACAACCATAATAATTAACTTCTAGGCTAGAAATCTTAATCAATCAACTCTTCCTTCTTTGAATCCTAGTTCATTATAACATTGTTTTACTAAAACTCTAGAAATTTTTAAAAATATATAGAGGTTAAATAAAAAATAAATAAATATTTAGATACAACTTATCACCTTACATCCTCATATAAATTTTTATGTCCCAACTCTCAAAGGAGGGGAACTAACATAATAAACCTTTCTACTAATTAGGTTTCTTTAAGTCAAATCAAACACAAAGACTTGGATACCATGTTGTATAGTTGGGTAACAACTCAAAAACCCTAAAATTTTTATATTATGTCAAACCACATAGGAATCCAAAATTTAAAAAAAAATTAAATGTGGAGTCAAATGTTATGCTAGATGTAAGTTGAAACCTTAGATCTAGATGTACACATGCATGTGCAAGGCCAAGATCATATACAAGGGGATAAAATGAACTCTGAGACACTTAAAACACTATTAATACTTGTATAAGGTCTTACCAACTCACTTCACCTTTTTTAATTTTTATTTGGTAATGTATAATCATTTAAAAGTCTACAAAAGAAAAGCTTATAGAATTATGTTTGCTTTATATAGGACTTTGAGAGAATTTAAGTTGTATCTTGCACCTATAAATGGATTTTTCGAAATATAAAGGAATTTGTACAACAAATAATAAAATATATACTAATATTTTCATTTATAATAATTCAAAATAACTTAAACAACCATGATAAACATGTCATGTACTAGAAAATCTTGATCGTATATTGGCAGAGCTGCATTTTATTCAAGTGTACATTGCATAATCTCTTGTAGACACAAAATGGAGTAAAATAATAAAATATATAAATATATATATATATATATATATATATATATATATATATATATATATATATATTATTATTATATTTAAATTTAATTAAGAGTCGATTATTTTTTTAATAGATAACATAATTTCCTTTTTATTCAATTCGTTAATCAAAACCACACATTACATTCACACCTATAGCAAAAAAAAAGAATTCTTTTAGGTTATTTATATTTTTGTTGATCTTAGTTTAATCTCTTTATAACCTATATTAATTTAATTTGATATTACCACTTATATTAACACTTTATATTCCTTCCTATAATCTTATTATGCTAGACATGTAAAGTAACTTTCCTCACAAGGTCATCTCCCACACAGGGTGGTAGTTAAAAATTCAATATTACCTACATATCTTGTTCATATATTAAACATTTAAATACAAATCATAAAAAATATTAAAATCTTATATGATGTTTCACAAACATTCCATGAGGTTTTTATTTCATACAAACCCCAAACTACCAATCAATGCTAGCTATAAATTTCAAATTTTCAAATTTTGATTTTTGGTGGGAAAACTCTAAAAAGAAAATAAAACACAAACTAAAGACTCTAAATTACTTAAAAATACCCTAGAGTACCCTAAAATACCTCTCTTACTCATATTAAATAATAAATTTCTAACATGAACCTTTGAATAAAAACTTATGTCAAATTGTGATGCTTTGCATCAACACCTTAGCCCACCACAAACATTAAATGTCTCGACATTTCTAAGTCACAATAAAATCTTAAAACTAAATGGGTAAATAAATAAATCACAAATATTATTAAATGAAACATAAATAATTTATATTGATTAGTGGATTAAACTCTAATAGTTAGAAATGGAATCCTTCTTAACATAATATAGTTGTATGACATCACAACACTTTTAGGTGACCATTTTCCATAACAACCTTTGTACCATGATTCTCACATCATTTCAATAAATGTTATTTGTTTAATATCCATTTCGTTCATGAAATATTAATCACTCCTTTGATTTTTCAATTAATAATCAACTCTACTAAATGTCTTAATGCTCAAGAGATATCAAAAATTAAATAAATATACCATAAATATCTACACTATTGTGTTGAGTTAACAGACTAACACTACCTATTGTAGGCAACGTTTTAGACTTATTAATATAAAATAATGATCCTAATTTAATTTAAGATAATAATAATATGTAAACATTTTATAGATGCATGTGTTGTCACATAAAGAAAATATTTCACTGAAAACATACATACCAAAGGTAACATCAAACAACAAAAACATGGTATATGTAACACAATATACGTACACAAACTTAAAATAAGACATAAGGACATTATTAAAATTTTGAAATAATAAAACATAGACAAATTATAAAATAACATATTTTTTAATTATGAAATACTTCTCATGAACTCAGATGCTACTGTATCATATATCCTGGGTATGAAAAGAAACATGTGCTCTTGCTCATGTGAGTTCTAAGAACACTTCTAATGATATTAATTTTTTTAACATATTATAATTTTCAAATCCTTGTCACTTATTATATGTCTCAACCTTTAAATTTTACCAAATATTCTTTATTTTCCTTCCTTTTTGTATGTTTTCCAACTTGCATGTGAATAACTCATTTTATTCTTCACGTTCTTTCTTAGGCATATACAATATCCAATCCATTTATTCACAATATGCACTTGTATGTTAAATATTCTTCCCTTTATAATATTAAAAAAATTAGCCTCATTTTAAATATATTATATGTCTTTTAGGTAACTTCATTTTACATGGATTATTTCTAAACTTTCATAAAATTATACACAATCCAATGTTTTCTCATTTACATCCTGATTGAATTTTTCCTTCTATTAATGGGTCCAAAATAAGGATTTAAATATAGAAAAATAGAAAAAATATAGTCAATTATATTTGCAAATATTTTAAATCAAAATTGTAATAGTTTATGGCAAAAATTTGGTATATCTAAGTTAATTAGGAGTCTCCTTTTGACCTATAAAGTCTGTTATTTTCTACCTAATGGAAATAAACCCATATATGTATCCTATATTAAATGTATGAAAGATCATCTTCTTAGAATTTTTGATGAAAAATATGTTATTATTATTCATAACTCTAATTTTTCATTTGCATGAAATATAAAAACTATTTCAATCCAACACCAAAATTATTATAAATAAAAGTTTAATTTTTAAATAAAATAGACAAACATGATTTCATATTTTGTTTGCAAAAATTCATATGATTAAATACCTTAGCCTATCTTACGTGATAAATTTCAACGTTATCCCAATTACCTTTTGATGTAGGAACACCCAATTTGTCTTTAGTAATGTAAATATGGTCAGGAATACTTGATTATATCAATTTTTGGCATTTTCTTCATTAACTAACTCATCCACTTTATTTATACCTATTTTTACATATCAATTTATCCTAAGCACCTATGAGGACCTATTTATTTTCCAAACTATTATTTGTCATCTAAAACACTATTATGATGTCTCAAAACACCCTTATAGATCTATTTGGAAAAAAACCAAATCTCAATTTCACACTTTTCCCTAAAAGTCAAAATTGACCAATAGGAAAATATTGAAAATAAGCTTGGGTGATTTGGGTCGATCGTGTATAGTTGTCCTCTAATGTCCAATTTTTAAAATTTAACTCTATATTATCTTGTTGTTCCTTTCATGTGTTTAGAATTCATATAATGTGGTTTCCTCTTTTTTATTTATCTAAAATGGAATTCAAGTCACTCATTATACCACTTTGAAATTTAAATACAAATGCATATTTAAACTAGTAAACACTAAGAAAAAGTGTGTTTTTATTTCTAATTATTATTCTAATCAGTAATCATTATCCTGATCGAAGCCACAAGATTTTTTTTCAACCAAAATAAAAATGTGTATCAAGTATTCAACCCATTTTTAGATTCATTCATATATTCAAAGGACCATAATTTAAAAAATAATTCTAAGTGGGAGAGTTATGTACACTTGACTAACTTCTTGGAGTATTGGATATATTGAAACATTCAGTCATCATGGGGGTGACTGAGGTAAGCTTAGCCTAATGATCTTGACCTTTCTCCCCTCTTAAGGAAAAAGTTGACCAACATGTAAAATAGTGATAGTACGTCCTATAATAGTGTGTCGATCTATTGTTATTTTATTTCAACTGTAATTTCTTAGAAATTTTAAATCCTACTCTTGTTCCTATGTTTTATTTATTTGTTAGTCAATACATTAAAATATGGGTCAAAGATAACTAATTTTATCTTCCCAATGGATAGGTAGTCCACTTTCAATTATTTGCACATCGTTAAATCTAATCATGTAATTTAAATTTATTTTTCCTAAGGTTGTTTACATCATTCTGATTTATTATATTCAATTTATCTTAATTATGATTAATAAACACATTAGTTGAAATATCCTTATCAAATCAAAAATTTGTTTTGGCCTTAAATTTTAAGATTTTATTCTTTTAGAATTTTATAGGGAGCTTTAATCACACCAAATTCTATCGTGATTCATGTGAAATTGAATTGAATGACATATATTTTCTCATTAGAAATTTATATGAATATTTAAAAATTTAATTTTTTACTAGATAGGTTTAAAAAGTATGTTTTGGAAGGACCTAAAGAAATTTTTACAAAAAATATAACATTAAATATTTAATTATATTCATTAGTATATGACTTGTGTGGAATTAAACAACCAATGGGCAACTAAACCATAGCCTACCAAAAGGGGAATATCGTACAAGAAATAAATAACCAACCAGAAATAGAGAGTCATCCACAAGACTCATATATCCATTAAAATTAAGAAAAACCATAGATAATTAGATCCAACCTAAGATTCCCATGTAAAATAACCAACCAACCAACATCCATAAACTAACTACCAACTAGAACTAGCCCATCAACTGTGAAACTAAGAAAAAACTACAAAAGTAGTATTATAACAAAATAGGGGATATTTTGTGAAAATTACACTTTTAGTAACATTAACCATCACCGATGAATATTTTGTTCAAATTAACTCCTAAATTGAGGGACATACTATAGGTAGTTTAGCCTTCATCTCTATTAGATTTCTTCTTTCTATGCACTTCTATCAATTCACTCTTATCTTCAATAGGTTATAACAGTATAGGAATCAAGATTTTGATATATATTTGAGATTTATCTTATACAATGGAAACCTAATTATATTATATCCTTGGTCTAGGTAAATATTTTAGAGTTGAGTCCAACTCCTCCCCATCAGGGGTTTCTTTAGATATATCCTTAATAGAATCACTCCCTTCAGAATCATTTATTATAAATTTGTGCTCCAGGAGGGCATAATTCTACCAAGAAGCTCACTTTTTATGTTTGATAGAGTTACAAGCCAACACCAAGTTCCATATCTCAAAGTAATTTTCATAGTAGAAGTGAAATCCCTCATAGTTAAGATCTTGTTTTCAAACACAGTCTTGGACCATCAGCTGAATAATCTTTAGAAGATATATTGAAACATTTAGATTAATAAAAATAATGGTGAAATTAGGATGGTGGTAGCATTAAATACTTGAATCTAATAAAACATAGTCACCTAAGGAGTTTCTAAAGGCTTTGAAGAAATATTATGTTCAAAACTATAGAGGGAGGTAAAGAAGTCTTACCCAAACTAGTCAGACACCAAAGGTATCCTTGAGTGGGTCAAAGGATGGAAACTATGGCTTGTATATGAAGGACATTATGATCCTAATACCACTTAAAATCTTGAAAAATAACCTTTTTGTCCTCTAAAAGATCAAGAAAATAAGGAAAAAAAACCATTAGCGTAGGGTAATATTAATAGGTTACCTTTCATTATTAGATTCTAACTCTCTTAAATATAGTAGTGTAGATTTAGGAGTGAAGGCCAAAGATTGGAAAAGTAACATATCATGGCTACATCTAAAATCTCTTCATCTCTTTCTAAGATTTCCATCAGGGGTTCTTCTTTAAATCATATTGTGGATGAAGCCTTGGTTGGGACTAATGATTTCATAGCATATCTATTTCTAGTGATAACATCAAAAAAAGAGTGGCATTTGATCGATTCTTCCATCTCTAATTTCTACAGGCAATTCTAAAACCAAAAATATCTAATGTATGATTAAAATAAAAAAAGGGCTATAATTACAAATATTTTTTAATTTTTTATTCTTTTTATCTTATATAAGATCTATCATAATATAGAATAATGCAATACTCAATTGGATTCTTCTCTTTTGACGATGGGTCCCAAATAATAATTAAAGTATCAGAAATAAATGTTTATAGTCAATCATATTTTAAAATATTTTTACAATAATTCCTTTCTATGAAAAAAATATTAAATCTATAATATATTACCATAAAAATGTGGTATACCTAGGTTACTCATAAATCTCCTTTTGACTTGTAAACTATACTATTTTCTACATAATGGAAATAAACCTTTATATGTATCTTTTATTGAATGTATAAAATATCATAGTCTTGGAATTTTTAATGACATCTATGATATTATTATACAGAGATCCATAATTTCATTTGTATGTAATATCAAAACTCTTTGAATCCAATATAAAAATCACTATAAATATTTTCTTACAATAAAATAGAAAAATGTGGTATAGATTTGGTTTGTAAGAAGTCCTAATATTGGATATCTTGGACTTCCCTACATCATAAGTTTATAATTTCTCCCAATGACCTTGTGATGTAGGAACACCCAAGGTGACCATAGTAACCTAAATATCGTATTGATTACTTGATTATGCTAGTTTGGTACCTTTTATACTATAATTTACTTGCACACTCCATCTAGACCTATTTTCACACCTCAGTCTATTGTAAACACTTATAAGGACATATCTTTATTAAAAACTATTATTTATCACCTAATAAAGTTTTTTGATTTATATAATCACCCTCAATGATTTTTGTATACAAAACCATGTATGAATTTCCATCTTTTCCCTCAAGTACAAAACTAACCAATAGGGACAATAGTGGTATTAGAACATCTCCC
This sequence comes from Torreya grandis, assembly GCA_037957365.1. Classification (NCBI taxonomy): domain Eukaryota; kingdom Viridiplantae; phylum Streptophyta; class Pinopsida; order Cupressales; family Taxaceae; genus Torreya; species Torreya grandis. The sequence goes on from JARHVA010005934.1 coordinate 865,047, forward strand.
TATGGTTTGATCATGTACACTAGTCCTATAATGATCAATTAAAAAATTTAACCTTCTTATATTGTATCTTTCATATTTTTATGATTCCTATCATGTGGTTTCACCTTTTAAATTGTTATAAAACTACATGTAAGTCACTCATTCTACCAATTGTAAATTTTAATACAATTAGTGCACACTAAAATAAAGTTATCTATTCCTTTTAATTCTAAATTTGATCAATAAAAGTAGTCTTTATCCAAGTCACAATATTTTTTGTTTAGCCAAAAACAAAGCATGATCAAGTATTTAATACAATTTTTCATATATTAAAAAGAGAAAAATTACACAAACCATTTTATGTGGGACAGTTATGTGGGATTTATTACTTCCTTAGAGTATTTGATACATATGAAAAATTTAGTCATTAAGGTTATGATTGAGGTCATCTCATCCAATTCCACTCCACTTTTTTTAATATGTAGATCATTCAATCATTGCATGCCCTATTAAGGTTTAATCTTTGGAAAATATATTTATAGGTCTTTTGCGCAATACAAAATTTAAAATATGCTCATATAAACATGAATTCAAGTGCCATAAGTGATTTTATCTTTATTTCATATTTCCCTTTGAAAGATAAAATCTACCAACATGTACAATAATAAAATTATGCCCTATCCTAGTTAGTCGATCATGTCAATTTTCTGATTCAATTTTTGTTTCTTTATAGTTTCATATCATGCTCATATTTATAATTTTTAGTTATTTTTCAATTGATATATTCTGATATGAGGAATATGAAACTAATTTTGTCTTCCAATTTCATAGCTATTATTATTTAAATAATGTGCACATTATCTCATTAATTCTTTTACATTCAATTTTCTCATCAAAAGGTCATTTAAAACATTATAGTTTATTATAGTGAAAATATATTAATTAGTATTAATTACAAGAATAATTCTAATTTCAATATAACATATTTGTGAACTTGTCTATTGTTTGATCTAAAACCTAGGTATCCCTTGAGGTTTTAATCTTCTAGTGATTAAAAGAAACTATCATAGCGTTAAGATAAATTCATAATTTTTTGACACTAAATGAAGATTATTTCAACCACGGATATTAATCCTATACTTAGAAAATGTTATTTTGACCTCAAATATAATTGCTAACATTGAAAGCACTTTATTTTAACCTTGAATCTGATATTTGACATTGAAAGGACTTCATTTTGACATTGAATTTAAGGGGAATTTACTAATTTACATACACCAAGAAAATATTACTTTTTCTAGTATTCATTTTGATGTTATTTCCATGTTATTGTTTTGTAGTATCCTTCCTTATAGGATATTGAATTTCATATTTTCATTAGTTACTACTCAGATAGTTTATGGTTATATTGGATGAGCATATTTTTCTAAAAAAAAATTGAAAAAAAACCCATGCACATATTAAAATAAAAGTACCATTACTATAAAAAAAAATTAAAGTCAATTTTAACCTATGAACAGGAGTAGTACCATATTTAAGATGCCATAAGGCTTCCTCTTAATCTTCATGATGTTGATAAATAATTTCCTTCTAACTAAATCCATGTTACCACCATTCCAAAAGGTATTTCTACCCACATTATAATGACATATGAAGATCTTATATATGTATTTCCTTCCCTACATCCATCTCCCACATTTCCTTTTGATGGTATTTTTATTTTTATGCAATCAAAAGTGTGTAAGTGTTATTCCTGTAAAGCCATTGAAGATAAAATTTTCACTAGGTGAAAGTTTATAAATGATTTGTAAAATAAAAATAAATATTTTATTTCAAACATCACATCATTAGAATAAAATATCACAAACATAGATAATCCACATCATACTATATACATATTCATCTAGCAATCCTAAGCATAAAAAATAACACACATCTAAAATTATGATTCAAAATGTGTACAAAAGGCTCATAATATTTCAAGTGAGTTTAAAATAGAAATTATTCCAAACAATTTTGGTATATTTCCTTTTGTGCCGCCTCTAAAGAAATAAATTTACTATTAAGTATATCATAGAATGTGTGCACATCATACAAATAATTATTTGGCTTTGAAATATAAAATATATAAGATAACTGATACTGGTGATTTTATAATAGATAAATAAATTAGTAAACCCACACACATTATGATTACATATTTGAAAAAATAGGTTTTAAAATAATAAAAGGAGAAAGCATGGATACAAAATCATAATTTCCTTTTGGTGGTATTTTTATTTTTATGCAATCAAAAGTGTGTAAATGTTATTCCTGTAAAGCCCTTGAAGATAAAATTTTCACTAGGTGAAAGTTTATAAATGATTTGTAAAATAAAAATAAATATTTTATTTCAAACATCACATCATTAGAACAAAATATCACAAACATAGATAATCCACATCATACTATATACATATTCATCTACCAATCCTAAGCATACAAAATGACACACATCTAAAATTATGATTCAAAATGTGTACAAAAGGCTCATAATATTTCAAGTGAGTTTAAAATAGAAATTATTCCAAACAATTTTGGTATATTGCCTTTTGTGCCTCTTCAAAAGAAATAAATTTACTATTAAGTATATCATAGAATGTGTGCACATCATACAAATAATTATTTGGCTTTGAAATATAAAATATATAAGATAATTGATAGTGGTGATTTTATAATAGATAAATAAATTAGTAAACCCACACACGTTATGATTACATATTTGAAAAAATAGGTTTTAAAATAATAGAAGGAGAAAGCATGGATACAAAATCATAATTTAGAATAGGAAAAGCTTCAGAATGAAAGAATAGAGAAATCAAGATTAAAAAAGGAATAATATGACAAAGTGCTATTAAAAAAGTAATGTATCAAAAAGGAATAGTTAGTATAAGATAACTTATATAAATTAATAAAATAAATTGAATATAAAGAAAACATGTTCAAGAAATAATTTCATATAAAGGAAGGTCAAAAGTGAAACGTGACTTAAAACTCTAATGATGATTTTTTATTTATTTTTGATAAGATTGCACACATAAAATAAAAAGATGAAGAAGTGAGGTTATAAAAGGATTATTTTGAATAATAAAGGTTACAAACCAAACAATTGGAAAAATACAAGTTATTAAAATAACAAATTGAGTAGGAAAAAGCAAGGTTACAAAATTAACAACAAGAGAAGTTATAAAAATTGAAATCACTAAAATATAAGTTGAAAAAATAATTAAAATTAAAAAAAGAAAACATATTTAATAAATGATTACTAGTAAAATAGGATCAAAGGCAAATTAAGGTTACAAGCAAGGTTTTATAAGACTTAACTAGAAAAAATAATAATATATAGAGCCTTTGTTTGCTAACACCATCATCTATGGTCATAAATTTAATAATATTTAAATTTCATCCTCTTGTGAATATAATATATGTAGCATGAAAATTCTCCAATATATTAGGTAGTATATTTATCACTTTGGTAATATTACATGGCCTAAATTACATTATTGATCCATTGAGCTACCATTTATGCTTTAACAAAAAAACATCTTACATTATATTTAATTTTGTTACCATGTTATTTGAATAAAATGTAAGATTGGGAAAATCATGGATGAGAGTAATGTGGGAAAAATTGGATAAAAATCATGACTATGTCACCATTCAGGATGAAAGTGGTGGTTAAAATTTCACAAGACAGGACACAACCATAGAAAAAAATTCAAAAAGAAAAAACATTTATTAAACTAACATTGAAATAAATACAACTAGTATTGTCAAAATAAATACACAATAATTGAAACTATCTAGTTCTAGGCTCATTAGAAAACACATCATTCTACATCATTAGAACTAATTATCTTATAAAGTATTGTAAAAGTAGTGATCTAGATAGATTTCTTACTGCACATAATAATTTTTATTATTGAAATACGTGCACATCTATAAGATTTTTTCAATGAAAGTTATCCATTTACTTATTCATATATATATTATTGATTCTCATACTAATTGGGTCATTGGTTAGCTTGTTTTAAATTCAATATTCTAAAATTTCAAAAGTATTCAAATAATTCAAAAACCAAAAAAAATGATGTTACATAGAGTCTTGACTATTTCATGTTATCCTTTGTTTTATTTCATATTAGATCAATTTATTAATTCCTATTATCCCTTATATTTTATCAAAATTTTGACCTCTTACTTATTTTTTTAAAACATCAAAATGTAAATACTATAAAACAATATCAATTATTACGTATTATGTTATGGATTTGTTTATTTTCATAGTTTACCCAAAAAATAACATCTTCAATCAAGGATAAAATAAACAAAATGGGCCAAATTGGATGCCAATACTATCCTTATAGGATGACCATGTCCTCAATAAAAATTCATCTAGAAATCAAAATATAAGAACACAAAACGATAATTTTTAAAATCTTCATTTATTTCACTCTATTTTATTATGCAAAGCATTATTTATTCCTAAAATATATTTATTTTACTATGTTATATTGTTTATATAATTCTACATACTCTGACAAGTGTAAATTTGAATAAATTAGGATGTACGTCCTTTCCTCTACATATTATATTTTTTTTACACAATTTGTAATGTTTCGATTAAGGAATCTTGATCATACATGATCATGCCTTAATTTCTAGTGAATATTTTAAAGTTGACACATATCACTGATTATTCTAATATATCTCATTTCCTCTAATTTTAAAACCTTGATTATCATATGTTTTTGTAGTTTCTAGTTTCAAATATTCCAAAAATATGAAAATAATAAAATATTGTTAAAATACAAAAGACATTCAAAGTAATCTAAAAATCAAATTTAGGACCTAAGCATGGTTATCAAGCTAGTCTAAATATTATTAATATGTTATTTATCTGAGAATTAGTAGATAACATATTATTTTTTCAATCAGAGATTCATTTCACAAGGATTCATTAGTGTTTTTAATTATCACTAAAGATCGGGTTTTGAAAATGGCTCACCATTGATGTCACTAATTATACCACTTGTAAATTTCAACATAAAGGAATATTTACAATAGTACACACTAAGAAAAAGTTTCATATTCTTTATAAATTATATTAAGATCACTAATGATTTTTCTAACCCAATTTACAAGCCTTTTTATTAAGCCAAAACAAAATCATGATCATGTATTGAATCCATTTTTCCATTCATATATTAAAAGGAGCATAATTAATAAAAATAATTACAAGTAGGATAACTAGATGGGCTTGGTTCACTCCTTATCATATTAGATACACAGGAAAAATTTAGTTACCTTTGGGGTGATTAAGGCAAACTCAACCTATTACACTTCACATTTTTTTATTTTTTATATATTTAAATCATTGCATTCCATATTAGGGTTTAAACCTTGTAAAATTTATTTAAATTTTTTTGAAAACTTTATGAAGGTCAAATATGTGCAGGTAAACCTAACTTTAGATATCAAACGTGATTGTATATTGAGTTCCTATATCGCTCTAAAGTAAAAAATTGACCGACATGTAAAATAATGATAGTAGGACTTATAGTAGTATGTGGATCTATCCTTATTTTGTTTCAAATTTAGTTTTTGGGAAATTTCATATCCTTCTCTTATTTCTCTATTTAATTTAATATATTCAAATATGGGGTAGGAACAACTAATTTTATCTTTCAATTGAAAAGGTAGTATTCTTTCAATTATTTTCACATTGTTAAATCCAATATTTTGGTTACATTTTTCTTGTCCTAGGGTCATTTAAAAAATTCTCAATTATTTCATTCAATTTATCTTAATTTAGATTAACCACCACATTAATTCAAATATCCTTATCAAATAAAAAAATATTGTGGCCTTAATGTTTAATTTTTAAAACCTTATAAATTTTATAGGGAGCTTTACCCACACCAAATGTTATCCTGATTCATGTGAATTTTAGTGTGTGACATATAAATTTTTCACTAGAAATTTAAATGAATATTTATTAATTGAAAATATATATAGCTAAAGTATGATTGTAATAATAAAAAGGTATGATTGTGCATAAATTTTGATTTAAATTTTTTTGTCCTATATAGGACCTATCATCATGTATAAGAATCCAATGCTCAGTTAGAATCTTCTCTTTTGATGATGGGTAAAATATAAGAATTAAAACATTAGAAATAAAAAATTATAGTCAATCACAATTTAAAATATTTTACTATAATTCTTTTCTGTCAAAAAATATATTAAATCTATAATATATAAAGATAATAATGTCATCTACCTAGGTTACTCATGAATCTCTTTTTGACTTGTAATGTTTCTTATTTTCTACGTAATGGAAATAAACCCTTATATGTATCCTTAAGAATTTTCAATGACATCTAAGTTATTATTATCATAACTCTACATTTTCATTTATATGTAATATCAAATATTTTTTTAATACAATTTAAAAATCACTATAAATTATTTTATTTTTCAATAAAATATAAAATTGTTAAATCATATTTGGTTTGCAAGAAGTTCTACCATTGGATACTTTGGCCTATCCCACATGATAACTTTAAAAAATTTCCCATTGATCTTGTGATGTAAGAGTACCCAAGATGATTATGGTAACCTAAATATGGTCATGAATACTTCATATGTCTATTTTGACTATGTTATGCTTTAATTGACATGTACTCTTAATCTAGACCTATTTTTACACCTTTTTTTATCATAATCCATAATGAAAACATATTTTTATTAAAAAATATTATTTATCACCTACTAAATTTTATGGTTTATATAAACATCATCAAAAATATGTTTAGATAAAGCCACATATGAATTTCACAATTTTCACTAAAGCACAAAATTGACTAATAGGGTAAATAGTGGTCTTACAGCAACTCATGTGGGTTGATCCTATCCGCTAGTCCTCTGACTATAATTTTTAAATGTTAACCCTCTCTTACCATATATATTCAATTTTTTAATGATTCCTAGAATGTTTTTTCCCATTTCAAATTTATATAAAACTATATTCAAGTCACCCATTCTACCACTTAGAAATTTCAATACAAAGGCATTTTCAAATTTGTGCACACTAAGCACAAGTTATCTATTATTTCTAATTTTAATTTTGATCACTAAAAATTATCCTCATCCAAGTTACAAACCTTTTTATTTATCCAAAAATAAATCATGATCAAGTATTCAATCCAATTTTATAGTTTTTATTATATCAGAAATATCACAATTGCACAAGTCATTCTAATTGAGAGAACTATGTGGGATTGATTCCTTCCTCAAAGTATTGGATACATAAGAAATATTTAGTCATTATGGGTTTGATGGAGGTCATATCATCTAATTCCACTCCACCATTTTATTTCTGTACATATTTTAATCATTATATTCCCTATTATGGTTGCAACCTAGAAAATATATTTATAGGTCTTGTACACACTACTAAATATCAAATATGTGCAAGTAGACATAAATTTAGCTGTATAAGTGATTGTGTTTTTATTTCATATTTCGCTCTAATGGATAAAATATTAAATCATGTAAAATAATGGAACTAGGTCCTACCATAGTCTGCCAATCATGTCCTTTTTTTTCAACTTCAATTTCTAGGTAGATTCATATCCTGCTCTAGTTTCTATATTTCACTCATTTTTCAATCAAACTTCAGATCTAAGGTAGGTGAAACTAATTTTATCTTTTAATTTTATAGTTAGTATTATTTTAATCATTAAAACATTGTTGAATTAGGTATTTAAATTTAATTATTCTCTTAAAATTTTCATTTACAACATTTTGAATTATTATATAGAAATTATATTAACTTATATTGATTACCACATTATATCTAATTTTGATATAATATATTGTTGAACAGGTTTATTATTTTAACTAAAACCTATGTTTTTATTAGTATTCTAACCTTCTATGGATGTAAAATTATGTTCATATGGTTAAGATAAAGTTAGAATGTTTTAAAACTAAAATCGTATTAATTTAATTGTGGATCCAAATATTATATTAAAATAACATTATTTTAAAATTAAATATAATTGTTGACGTTGAAACTACTTTATTTTAACCTCAAATATCATATTTGACATTGAAATATCCTAATTTTGATCTTGATTTTTAGGGTAACTTACTAATATACACACACCAAAAAAAATATACATTTTTCTAGTATTTAATTTCATGGTATTTTTATTACATTTATATTCTATTGTTTAACAATATACTTAATTTTAGCATCTTAAATTTCAACTTTCCATTAATTTGTACTCAAATAATTTATGGCTATATTGGATGATCATATTTTTCTTCAAAATTTATGAAAACAAACTCATGCACATATTAAAACAAAAGTACCATTAATGCACAAAAAAATGAAGTCAGTTATAAGCTAGGAATAAGAGTAATCCCATATTTAATATGTCATAAGCCTTCCTCTTAACCTTTGAGAAGGTGATAGCTATTTTAAATCTAACCAAGTCTATTATGTCACTAATATAAAACGTATTTTTACCAAATTTATGATCCAAATTAACTTATTCTAAATGTAATTCATTTATCCCATCCACCTCCCACATCTCTTCTTGACATTGTTTTTATTTTTATGTAATCAAAAGTACCAAAGGCTTATTCTTGTGAAGCTTTTCATGATAAAAATTTCTCTATGAAAATGTTTATAAAGGAGTTGGAAAATAAAAATCAATGTTTCTATTCAAATATCACACCATTAGAACATAGTATCACATACACATGTAATCCATATCATGTTATATACATATTCATCTACCAATCATGAGAATAAAAACCAACACATATCTACAAATTGTGATTAAAAAGGTGTACAAAAGGATAATAATATTTTGAGTGATATTATAATAGAAATGATTCCAAATAATTTAATTATTTTACATTTTGTGCCTCCTATAAGGAGATAAAAATACTATTATGGCATATTTTAGAATGTATGGGCATCATATAATTAGTTATTTGGATTTTAAAGACAAAATACAAAAGATAACTAATTTTTATGATTTTATAAAATATAAATGAATCAAGAAAATCACTCACATTATGAGTATATCTCATAAACAACATTTTTAAAAATAACAAAAAGAGAAAGCATGGGTACAAAAAGATAATTTGCAAAAAGAAAAACATTAAAAGAAAAAACTAAAGCAATCAAGATTTAAAAAGGAACAATATTACAAAGAGCAATTAAAAAATTAATGTATCATAAAGAAAAAGTTATTAAAAGATACTATATATATTTTTAAAAAAAATCAAGACAAATAACACATGCTCGGGAAATAAATTCCCATAAAGGAAGGTCAAAACAAAAATGTGACTAAAAACACTAATGATGAAAATGTGTTTGATAAAGTTTCACACATAAAAGAACAAGATGAAAAAGTAGGTTATAAAAGGAATAGTTTGACTAGAAAAGGTTACATATCTAATAATTAAACAAATACAAGTTATAAGAAGAATAAATTGATTAGGGATAAACAAGGTTATAAAACTTACAACAAGAGAAGTTATAAAAATATAAATTGCAAAAATAAGTTGAAGTCATGCAATAAACCATATTTATGAATTTATTCCTTTTAAAACAGGTTTAAATGTAAACTAATGCTATAAGAAATGTTTCATACGCCATAACTAAAAAAAATATCATATATAGATCCTTTGTTTGTTAACCCCCTCATATATGACAATAAATGTACTAATGTTGAGATTGCATCATTTTGCGAAGTTAATATATGTAGTATGAAAAATATTCAATATCTTGGGTATAATCAACAAAACTTAAGCAATTTAACAGGGCCTAAATGTTTCAATTAATGCATTGAGCTACATGTTACATTAAATTTCCTATTTTTTAAAATTATTGGTAAAAGGCACATTTTTCATAACTAGGGAACCATGCCCTAGCCAAGAAATAAGAAAAAATGGCTTAAAGGCCGAGATTTACAACAAATATAGTTACATTGAAATAAATAACTACATGTTACATTATATTTCATGTTGATACAATGTTTGATGAATAGAATGCAAAACTAGGCAAATCATGGATGAGAGAGATGGGGGAAACATTGGGTAAAAATCATGTGTATGTCACTTTTGGTCCTGAAGTTGGTCATTAAAATTTAAGGACATGAAAAATAATAGAAAAATATTATAAAAATAAAAACATTTCTTCAACTAACATACAAACAAATACAACTAGTATTATCAAATCAAAGACACAAATATTTAAATGATCTAGTTATAGTCCTAGTTTGATTGCACATAATTATACATTTCATTATAATATTTATCTTCTAAATAATTATATAAGTAGTGATATAGATGAATCTCTTACTGCATATGATATATTTTCTTATTCTAATACATGCACATCTAGAACATTTTGCTCAGAAATAGTCATCAATGTATGGCTTTCCATACATTTTTTTGATTATCATACTAATTAGATAATTGTTTTCCATGATTTATTATAAATTTTTCAAAATTAAAAAAAAAAATTTAAAAAAAAAAATTTAAAATGAATAAATGTGATTTTACATCGATTATTGACTATTGCTTCTTATTCCTTTATTTTTTTGCATGTGCAATCTATTGATGAATTATTACGTCCCTTGGATCTTATTAAATTTTAGGATTCATGGACATTTTTTTCAAACTTAAAGATATAAATATGATAAAAAAATGAAATTTATTACATATTTTTCCATGGATCTATTTTTTTCATAGCTTTTTTGAAAAATTTTCTTCTTCAATCAAGGATAAAATTGGCAAATAAGGGACATAACCGGATGCCTATAGCATCCCTAATGTTTGACTTTATCCTTAATAAAATTTCATTTGGAAATAAAAATCTAAGAACACATAACATTATTTTTTATAATTTGTAGTTTTTTTCGTCACTTTTAGTATGCAAATCAGTGTTTATTTAGGAAAAATATTTATTTTCCTATGCTATATTGATTATATAAATTTACATATTTTAATTTGTAGATTTGAGAAAATTAGGATATTCATCCTTTCTTCCACATAATATATTTGTTTTTATATGATTTACAATATTTCAACAAAGGAATCTTGGTCATACATGTCCATGCCATCATTTCTAGTACATATTTTCAAGTTGACACATATCACAGATTATTCTAATCGATCTGATATATTCTAATTTTTAAACCTTTCTTATCACAAGTTTATATGGTTTCCGGTTTCAAATATTCCAAAAATATAAAGAAATTAAAATATTTTAAAAATATAAAGACATTTACAATAGTCTAAAAAGACAAATTTGGGACCTGAACATGGGTAACAATCTAATTTACATATTTTTAATATGTTATTTATCTCATTATCACTAAATGACATTTTTTTTATCACAAATATATTTCACTAGTTTCCATGAGTGTTTTTTATTATTGGTAAAGGTAAGGTTTTCAAAATGGCCCATGCTTTTACAAAGGAGATAAAAAGTAAAAAATGATATCCTAGTTTCTGTGAGTGTTATGTACGGCATACACAATTTTACATGGACTAAGATGTTGGACTTTCCTTTGCCTAATAGCCTTTCTAATATGGGGGCGTCTTATCCACATATTGAACTATGTATAAGGGTTATCATACCATAACTCCTTTACTATTTATAGTATAATATTTATAATTGCTTTGCTAATATATCTAGATTATAATTATATATATGAATATTATATTTTCTAGGATATGATCATATTACATAAGCATAGTGCAAATTTAATTTTCTAATTATATGTTCCTTCTATGTTATTACTTGTATATACTTGATTACATCTTACCTGACTATGACAATTATCAATTCGAACTTGTGTGGAAAATTTCTTCAGCATGACTATGAGAATTTGTTTTAAGGTGTTATAAATTTTAACATGCCTATTTGATTTTGGCCCTTGGCCCTATGCTGTGCATGATATTTAAAAATGTAAATTTCTATCAGCCCTTATCCTTTTGTTGTGTGTGACATTCAAAAAATTCCATTACATGTGGCCCTTGGACCTATATATGTAATTTATAGTTTTCTATAGTTGAACATATCCCTTGTCTATGGTCGTTGGCATTATTTTTTACATTTACTATTGTTGTATGTGTGTGAATGTATCTAGTTATTTGAGTTCAATTGTTAAAATGAAAGAGTGAGTGAGAAATTTTCAGAGCATGTAGGAGTATTTGAACATATTTAATTGAAAACCATTATCATGAAGGACTTGATAAGGTACTAAATTTTTGAACTATTGAGCTACATAGTGTAAATGGAGATAAAATACCTCACACACTAGATGTTTTCCCACATGATATTTCTCCAAGTCATATAGTGTGTTTGTATTATGATTCCTTATTAAAAAAATTAGCATTAAAATTATTATAGAATAGTCATTTATAAATTAAGGAAATTTTAGGATGTTATAGGATTCATGATGGTGAATGTTAGTGTGCAATATCCATATAGTTTAAAAATCAACTTATGCACTTGATTTTAATTATTTTATTAGTCCAACATAATTTGGAAATTAATGTGTATATTTTATTATTATAAATTATGTTTTGAATAAAAGTGTGACATCTCAAGGGGTTCATTTTTATATTAAATTACAAATTTTTAGCTTAGAATTAGAACCTTATGACAACTTAAGTGAGTGTTAAATAAAATAATGTACCTTGGTCTAATGTTAAACCTTATATTCTAACCTCCATACACCATAGTTATTTACTCATGTAATTCTTATCATATCTAACATTATTATTGATAAAATATTGTATATTTTATGCCTTTTTAAATTATTTGTATTTATAATCTTAGATGATCACTTTTAAACAAAAAAAATTTACCCCATTTTGGATTGGTTTCTCTTGTGAAAAGTTAAGAAATTAAAATAATCCCTAGAGAATTATATATATTATAATGAAAGTAAAATATAATGATAAGATGTATAAAATATCTTTAGTTTTACAAATTTGGTATATAAAAGTTTCATTTTATATGTTACTAATGCTAAACTATTTGGTTATATGATTTATGTTAGAGTGGATAAAGAGTTTATTAGATGAATTACTTTTCACGATTGCTCCTCTCAAATGATCATTTACAATTTTATAGATTTATATTTAATCATGATTCATGATCAATATACATATTTCAAATATTCACTTCACTACCTTGAAATTTTATGCTAGGCTTCTTGGTCAAGCATGTAATTGGATAAAACCTAGTTTTACAAACCAAGCATGAAACACTTACATGTATAATTTCAACATGATTAATTTAAATTAATCAAAAAATATTAAAAATTTAAATTTATTAGTATTCCTTTTATTTTTAAATTTATCCATTGTTTCTTTGGTATTATGTAATTGATAAATTGAAAATAAATCTCTTTGTAGCTTACTAATCATCTTTCTCTTGCTGACAAGTTTCAAAGTTGCACCAAAATTATTATCACCACCCATGTTAACTATTCCTCCTGTTGGAATCCTTAATATACTCCTATGATAAAATATAACTTATCCTTAGATAGTTTATGTGGACAAGTAGAAATAAAAATCTAATATTATACCAGATTTCTTCCAACATCTTTTCGTTCCTTCTGACAAAGGGAAAATGGCCATTATTGACATCTACAAACAAAACACTACTCTTTGTGTTAAGTGGGTTATTAGAAAAATTGATGTTAATAAGGCTTAAATTATTATCCTAGAAAACTTCATTTTTTTAGGATCTTGTTAAAATAATATTTTTTGGAAAAACATTGGCTTGCACACTCTTTTAAATAACTACATCTTTATAAAGATAAAAATATCATTTTTGGAAAATAACATCTAAAATTATTTTGAAATAAATAAATGATTTCTAAAGTGTGTCAAAGATGTATTTTTAAATGTTATATCATTTAATGACCACAACCTTTGGTGGTAGCCTACCATGCCCATTTGTAATCTCCCTATGAAAGATACTCTAAACATAAAATCTCTATAATATTTCAAAAAATGTATTTGAAGTATTTAGGATTTGTTTTCCTATCATGATTGAATCATGTCATGAATATTGAAAGGTAAATATAATATTATGAACTTATAATTACATTCAATTTTATGTATTTATGATTTGATGCCCAATATTGGTTTGCAACATTAATTTTCATGGTGGAAGGATTTATAGACTAATTGTGATATGGATTTAGAAAATTTTCTCCTTGTCTCATATACAATATCATGACTCTACTATCTTATATGTTGGGTAACCTCAATAGGATATGGAATATAAATTTATCTCCTAGATCATGGATTTACAGACTGAATGAAATTTAGAATGCCAAGCTTACACCAAAAATTGACCTCATTTTATGGTATGCAGTTTATTGAGGTATTAATCTAGAGGAGCATGGAAATCACATTAGGATATTTACCCACAAGTTCCCATATTGATTCTAAATTTAAACCTTTAATACCTTATCTATAAATGTTTTATAAACCTAACAATGGAACCTTATATTATTTTATCATCACCTCCAACAACTAATTATTTGGCACATGACCTTTTCTAGAACCAAGCTGAGTAGCCTTTATACATTGTTTTCTATAGAATGTTTTTTACAACTTATTACTCTAATTTAAATATTAGATTATATAAAGTTAATTATATTTAATAATGATGATATTTCTATGAATTAATATATTTATATTAAGATAACCCCATATTTACCTAGTGTGGATATCAGCCCAGACACATCAAGAGGTTTGGGTCATCCCCTAGCTAGAAAAATTTCACCAAGAAAACAAATAGGACACATCTAAAAGATACATCATGATTTTTTGGTCACCCCTTAGACGGAAATAGTTGACCAAGAGTATAAAGAGGACCCAACCAAAATATGTAGCTATAGTGAAGGATCATAAGGGACCAGGTATGGGAGAAACATCAGAAACCAATGTCAAGAATTCAGAGTCACCTATTGGTGACAAAGGAAATAATAAATAACATAAAACCAAGTAGTTAAAATGGACCCTACCAAAAGAAGGAACCGTTTTAGCTAGACCAAAAACTAGCCTAGATTGAAGGATAAAGAGGCTTAGGTCTAAAACGAACCCTCAAAAAGGAACCCTCAAGTTTCCTAGGTAAACTAAAAATTGATTTTAATTGGTATGGGAAATAAATTAGACACAAAAAGAGGTCTAGGTCTCCAAAGATAAATAAAGAGGAGAAAGGTTGGTAGGGTGTCAAAAAATAACCAAAACCAAGTGAAGCACAATAGAAAATTAAGCCCAAATCGCTAAATCCATAAGGTGAAAATAATAAGACCCAATGTATAGCATAGGTAAATATGTACCCCACAACACCTAAATATTCAAAGGATAACCACCTTAAATTCTTAAAATATATCAAATGTTCAATGTGTATTAATGAAAACAACAAACACTAGACTGAAATGGTAGATAATAGTTAAATACCTTAGTAGAAACATTAATTTGAAATTTGAAAAAATCCATGTTGCCTTGTTACATATCAAATAATGGTCACTAACTAGACCTAATAATGAATCATTAGATTTCAACATTAATTTAAGCTTGCATGAAGTCCATGGGTCATGCATCCCAATAGAGAGATTGAAGCTTCCATAAAATCAACTAATGGATTATAAAATGGATATTCTCCTCATTTCTTGACATTGTTTATGCAACTCTTCCAATTTGTATACAAATCTAGAAAACTAGTCCTTTTAATCCACCCATGGTTTTTTAATAAATCTATCACACTATCCATATTTACTCTGCATTTAACAAACATATCCATTTTTAAGACTTATGAGGTAGTTCCTAGTGGTATCTTGAAACAAAATGTATTCATGACTCATAAAAATACTAGGTTATTCTCCTCATAGATCATAAGATTTAAAACCTACTCTTTACTTCTATAGATACTACCTCTCAAATAGTCCTTTAACATAACAGTATTCATACTATCATCGATTGGGGACTCTTTTATAATTTTTTGGAATAAATTATCCTCAAAATGTCTAGGTCATTTTGAAGAAGTGAGCTATGTAGTTAAGGTTTGGAGGCAGCTAAAAGAATCCAAACTATTGCACTTGGGGAATTAACCACATCTAATTTACCATATTTCCCTAAATATAGCCATTTTTGAGGCTATACATCTTCTCTATTAGGTGATAACATAATGTTTTATACTTATAACATGTCTCTATTTTCTTTCTTCTCCATTTCCTTATTAGGTTATTCCACAACACTATATGATACACATTTTTGACCAACAACATAACATCTGAGACACATTCCTTTGGCTCATTCACATATAACAATTTGAATCTTAATAACATGTTTATATTTTAATTTAATTAAATTATAGAGAGCCTTATCTAATGCCAAACATACATCAAATCTTGAACATGTAATCTTTATTTTGGATATTATAACATTATTAATTGCTACCATAAATCCAAAATATTTTGCAATCACCATTAAAATATTCTCATTCCATAATTCTAATAGAATGGATTGAAGTCTAATCCAAATAGGAATAAAATTTTATGTCTATTTGAGAGAATTGAAACCATACTTACATTTATAGAAAACTAGACTAAACTAACACAAAATCCAAGGTCCTTTTTCAAGAATGTTGAAGCAGTCTTTTTGGATTATAAAGGTGAAAAGGAAAAAACTATTAGACATGGCCATATCCTCCACTTGGTCCTTTATTTTCCACCTTCTTTGGGTCCAATCTTATACCACATCAATATTATGTCTGAAACCCACAAATTTTTCAATTAGGCTATCCTAGTATAGGAGCTCTACACTATCGATTTCTTCATCAGAATCTCTGACAAAACATATTTCCAATAATTATGGGTAGTAATTATTTATTTACTTCCATCAAAGTGGTATCTCCCCAAATCAGATCATTCCACAAAATTATAGGATTCTTGGTATTTCAATATTCATATTCATCTTTAGTGCCATATACTTCTATAACCCCCACTCTTTCAATATTTCCCCTCCTCCTCATCTATGAATTAATCTGTTAGTGATAAAGTAAAGGCCAAGAAAGTGACCCTTGAGTTTTAGCATCTTTATGATATATTCATGCAATCATGGTTAGGGTTATAAATTAATATATTCATTAAACCATGAAACCCTTAGAATATTGACCATAAATCATAATGAAATGTCATAAGATTAATTAAAATCTATATTCTTTTTTAATGAAATAAACTAAAATGCACACAATGAGGCTATGATGTTAGGATGTCACAATGAGATTCATTATAGCATAAAAATTCCACTATTGATAGCTTACAGGCTTTGTGGATATATTTTCAAAATAATTTTTATCCCCCAAATTTTTCACCGTAGATGTGAGGGCATTATTATTTATATTCAATAACTTCATATTTACATTAATTATTTTTAATAAATTAAAAACATTAAGAAATGTTATTTCACCCGAAAAATTAAATTTATACACATCGAAGGCAGAGCAACATGTTATCAATGAATGCATCACAAAAACAAATAATAAAAAATATTTAATGAGATCATATTAGTGTTCATGAATTTTGGATTGAAATAGTAATATTCAAGAATTGATCCATCCATAACACATGCCATATTCACATAATATTATAGGACTTCACAATCACCAATTTCCCTAAAAACCTTTGTATCATGATTCTCACATCATTTCCATAAATATATGGCCTTTTTCATGGGATTTTCATATAAAAATTTTAATCAAAACATAGATTGAAAAATTAATATCCATTTCATTCATGAAAGCTTATATACTCATTTAATTATATAAGGAATAACCAACTCTACTAAATGTCCTTATGTTTAAGATACATAACAGATCTAAATAAATCTATCATAAACCTTTCAACTATTACACTATGTTAAAAGTAAAAAAGTATCTCTTATGCACACATTCGTAAGTTTTTTTAGACAAAATAACTAATTCAAATGTATGTAACAAGAGAAAATGAAAAAAATTATAGACACAAATGTGAAGACAATAAACCTAGAATTTCACTAAAGTCATATGTACTAAAGCTAACCTAAAACAACCTAAAGATGTTATGTGCAATAGAAAATACATGGTAAAAATTAAAAACATAAATATAAATAATAAGAAACCTTTCACAAAATTAAAATTAGATAAATTATAAACATTAACATATTTTTTATTGATATATCATACACCTTGTATAATAAAAGAAACACATGCTCCTACTCATATGACTTCTAAGAACCTTTTTAACGATATTCAATTTCTATATATTTTTATGTGTTAATCCATGTAACATATTATATGTCTTGTTATTTCCATTTTACCAAGTATTATGTATATTCTTTACTTTTCATTTTTCATAACTCACATGTCAATGACTTCTACTTTTTCTTCTTATTCTTTCTTAGTCATCTAAAATATCTAATCTATTTTTGGATAATATGTTATTTTATGTTGAATTTTTTATCCTTCATAATATGGAAAAAATTCAACCTCATTTAAAATTTATGATATTCTTATAAATTTATGTCTTTCTAATTTATATGCATTATTTCCAAACATTCACAGAAATATACACTGAACAATATTTTTCCATTTCAACTTGTTATATGTGCCTTTTGTAAATATATACTTTCTCATGTATGCTAAGACTAAATCTTTGATTTGATATTTAACCTAGCTTCTCTTTTCATATACATTTTTTTTTAATACTATGATGTATCCCTTCCAACCATTCGTGTACTTTATTATGCACTTTTTGCATATGTTCTAGAAAATATTCAACTTCAACACTTGTTTTTATCATTTTGCATATCTCTCAATTTTATAAAACCTCTTGACTTTGATCAATAAAAAAATTGAAAGGTTATATTTATTGAACTTATATTGATGTAATATTTATAAAAAAACTAACCATATCGATTTACCTTCAATTAAACATATCAAAAGATTACCCAAACTTTTAGTGAGTGTCTCTATTTACCCATATAGGTAAGGATGGTACGATAAAATGAACTTTAATTTGGTATTAAACTTATTCCAACAAAATTTATATAAATTTCAAAACTCTATATGATATTATAATTTATCATAAAACATGTAATTTTACAACTTGTTTGAAAAACAAGCAACGTTTAGTGCACACTAGTTTTCATAAATGTTGAAAAGAGTTTCATCTTTAAAAATATACATACTATCATAAAAATTGAATAATTTCATTTATACATTCTATCAAATCCACAAAATGAATCAGTGCTTATATCCTCCCATGGTTTTTCTAGAATAGGCAATGGTTTATAGGATATTGTATTCTAACTTCTCCCTTTTCCTAATTAATAATTTATACAATCTTGAGTAGATATTCTCACATCTATATTCATACGAGGGAAAAAAAATATTTCACTAATGTTTTTTCATTAAAAAAATTACTCGTTAATCCTCATAACAAATCTTGATCAAATTTTCCCACATCAAACCTTGAATGCATAACTATTTCACTCCAAATGACAAACCTTCAAGAACTAAATGATATAACTATTCTCTTCTATCTTTCCTAACTAGTTCTATACATGACTTCCATGTATTATTCAAACTTTTTTATCCTTAATATTTTTATTTCAATAGTTAAAATCCTATGACTTCCATTCTTAATTCATTTAAAAAATAATTCTTCTATTCAATGCATCAACAAATATGTTATAATTTCATCTTCTATGTTTCAAAATAGTTAAAATGTCTATCAAAATTCAATCCATTTCATATGTGTTTGAATCAAATTATTCTTTATATTAATTGTATGTAATTATTGATCATCTATGTACAATATCAATTCATTTATAAATGGATAATGTCTCCAATTTTTTAGCACTTGAAAAATTGCATAGAACTCCTTATCATATATTTAATATTTTTATTTTGCCTAATTCAAAATTTCACTAAAATATGAAATAGGCCTTCCATCTTGACTAAACATTATTCCTATTATGGTGTCAATCATATCAAAATCTACATAAAATATATTATTGAAATATAGAAATGGTAATATAGATTTCTTTGTTATATTATTCTTCAAGCACTAAAAAATATGCATTTCTTCAGATGTTCATACAAATTCTCTTTTATCCTTTTGCATTAAATTGGTGATTAATGTACATGCCCTAATTAAATTATTGATGAAATATCTATTAAAAATCACTATTCCATGAAAAATGCGTACCTTTAATGTAATCTAAAGTGATAGCCAATTTTATATAAATCTCACCTTATCTAGATCCATATTATAATCTTATTGATAAATAAAAAATCTGTGATATACTAACTCTTTCCACATAAAGCTGCATTTCTTCAAATTCACTTATAACTATTATTATTTTAATCTTTATATCACATTCTTCAAATGCTTCAAGTCTTGTTCCTATACTCTAGTAAAAATAAATATGCTAATCAAGATACAAAATTAATAAACTAATTAAAATGGTTTAATGACTTCATTCATTAATGTCATGCATGTACTCAATTCATTAGTTAAATCAAATGAAACAAGCAACCACAAAAATAACCCTTGTTATGTTTTTAATGTTTTATTCCATTGATCATCCTTGCCTAGGTGAATATGATGATATCTTCTCTTCAAATAAATATTTGTGAATCATTCCATTCCACTCAAGAAACCCATTAAATCATGCATGCATGGAAAAGTAAATCTATACTCTATTGTAATATTTTTAATAGATATATAATAACTCAACACTCTCTATTGTCCATTATTATTGTGTCTTAGTACTACTTGTACTTTACATGGCCTCAAACTATCTCTGATTAAAATCTTATTAAAAAACTTTTGAACTTATGTTTTTACCTCTTCATTCCCTTTCAGATTCAATCAATGTGCTTTTGCATTTCATAACATTAACTCTATAAAATAAGTATATGTAATATTTTCAAAATCACATAGTATCTCATTCACTTCATGTAATATTGTTTCTTGTTATTGTATATCTGACACTTCTTAACAACATTCACTATAATTCATTTCCTTTAGAAATAGATTTATTTAAAATATAAACACTTTTGGATTAATTTTCCACTTCTTCACAATATATTCTTCAAATGATTCAGTGTGTGTGTTACTCCATCTTTTCATAATATATATATGGATGACCATCTTGCTATATCCTATTGTAAAACAACTAAGGACTTAAAATTTAAATATCATAAGCATCCATATAGATTATTTCACATAAAACTCCATCTTTACAAGTATCAATTTTAAAAGTTAGAAGATGTTTTCCTTTGACTAGAATTTGATGTATTTTCAACAATTAATAAACCCTATATAGATTGAGATGTAAAATTATCTTCAAGTTAAGTTTATCTACCATTTATTATGAAACAATATTAATTGTGCTTCCAATACAAATAATCTATTCTATACCATTTACCTTCATATTTTCAAATGGTTTTAAGCAATGTTTATCTATGCACTAGAATATTTTACTCTTTCATAGACTTGAACAATACACTATTCATTTGGAGGCATTATCTGGTCTCTTATTACTCTAGGTTATGAATAAACACAACACTTTATTTATATACTTGTACAGTATATAAACTCACATTAGTTCTTAGGTTCACTTCATTATGAATATAAGGAGACTTAAATGATTTTTGACTCATTTCATAACATTCATTGAATACATGACATCTACTTCATCCATGGAATCATCTACCTCTGAAATTACCTCTAACTCTCTGGTTATTAACATTATTATGCTCTGAAGTACTTGACTTGCCATATTGAATTTAAGTAATATAAATTTTATGGTTCCTTGTCCACGTGTAAATCTTTCCCTTCCTTAGGATAATCCTCTTTGTTATTTGAGTGAAAAAATTTCCTATGTCTTCATTGCATATTGATACACATCTTCAATAGATTATAGTATGATAATACCAAACTCAGTTTGAATTTCTATTCACACTCCATCTACATATCTAGATATGTTCTCATCATCATCTTCCAAATTACCCAATATGATGGTAAGTATGTAATACTCCTTGGTACATTATTTGACACTCATCTCCCTTTGTCTAAAGTTGTAGAGTTTCTTTAACAAAATGATATTGTAATCCATATGAATGAATTTAGACTATAGTTTGGAAACAAATCTATTCCCTGTCTTAATGTTTTCTTTAACTTTATGTTATATCTCAATTTTTACTTGTTCCCACCATAAATATGCACTACCTTTCAACTTTTCACCAACAAATTTTATTTACTTTTGATTTTCCATAATTTCATAAAAAGTATTTATCTAACATAGTGCTCCAATCAATGAGTTCTTAAGGACTCAACATTCTAGAATAAATTTTAAGATCCAACATTATTTTAACTAGAATTATTGCAGTAGCTAACAAGAATCTATATTCATTTTCATCAACCTCTTCTTTCACCTCTTTATCTCCAAGTGATTTTACCGTAACTTCATTATCACTTTCATATTCTAATTATTGAACTCCATGTTAATGTCTAATTTCTACATATTCCATTTTGGATTGCATTTCGTTTATTACTTCTAATCACTCAATGTATTCTACCACCTGACCCTCCTCTATATTCCATTTCGTTAGAAATCAAAGATCTAGATTTTACATGTCACTTACACCTATTTCTAAATACTCAAACTCACAAATATTGAAATAAAAAAAATGAATAAAACACATTATAACCTTGTTT
The DNA here is from genome assembly GCA_037957365.1 of Torreya grandis. NCBI lineage: Eukaryota > Viridiplantae > Streptophyta > Pinopsida > Cupressales > Taxaceae > Torreya > Torreya grandis. Next base: position 887,894 of record JARHVA010005934.1, read on the forward strand.
TAATACCATATGATGAAGTCATGGTTAGGGGTCTGAATTAAGAGATACCTTAAACCACGTAGCCCTAAGAATACTCAAAAAATTGAAATTAAACGCAACAATAAAAATTTAGATCTATTTTAGATTTATATCAAAGGAATTATAGTAGGCACAATGACAAAATGATCTCATATTGAGATTCATTACAACATAATGTCTCAACTTTTTCTAACTCACAAAATTTGAAAGTAAGTTTTCAAAACAAATCTCTTCCTTCAAACTACTTAGCAAAAGTATAGAGCATGCTTATATAGGTGCAATACCCACCTACTTATATTAAATACTTCTACCCCAGTTACAACAACAACACACCTTAGTCAACCACAAACATTAAATGCATCTAGGTTTTAAAGCCACAATTACACATTATAGTTGAACATGTCACGCAATACATCACAAACCTTATTGAATGAATCCTTATGAGATATCATGACTTCTAGGATTAAATTCTAATAGTCATCAATGGCTCATTTCATAACATCATACTCGCATGATATCATAGGACTTCACAGTCACTAATTTACATGAAAATTGTTGTACCATGATCACCACACACTTTCATGAATATATCAAATTTATTGTAGGATTTCCAAATGATCTTTCAATCAACATGCAGTCTCCTCAATGAAGATCCATTTCCTTCATGTAACATTATCCACTCACATTCTTCTACGATGAAGAATCAAATATACTAAATGACTTTTTCCTCAAGTAATATCACAAATCAAAAGAAAGATATTACAAATCTATGCAATGTTATGCTAAGTTAATAGACTAACATTACCTATTGTGCATGACTTTCATAAGCTTATTTATACAAAGGAATAGATACCAATTCATGTAACAAAATAATGTAAAAAACATTATAGATACTTTTTCGCATAGGAAATAAAGAATATCATTAAACACATACATGCCAAAGGTAACATGAATTAATACAAATATTATTTGTGCAACATAGAATGTATGCACAAACGTACAACAAAATATATTCACAATAACAAACCTTGCCCAATACAACACTTACACAAATTCTAAAAAAAAATGGTTGATGAAAAATTACATGTTAATTTGGATGCTCCTGCATAAACTCTTTAACCACTGGGGGAGTGCTCCTTGTAAAATGAGTTCTATTCCTTATGACCAGGCTTCACATGGAACTCCACCAAAAATCAATCAATCAATCAAAGTTATTTCTCCTAGCCCCCTCCTCAATGTATATCATGGTTTCTACCATGACATAGAAAATAATTTCATAGGCTATATCGAAAGAATTCTCCTATGAATGGTGGTAAACTAGTAGAGACTTATGTGTCATTGTCTCATAGTTGAGGTATTATAATTTTTTTGGCTCCTCCAAATATTACAAAGGATGGGTGGGTGACCCTTGATCCCCTTTTAACAAAGCTCTCTTTTTAGTTACACAAGAATGATCCACTCCCACAGCTTTCTGCAATTGCAACTTGTGCATAATTTTCTTGATTAATATTGCTTTATTGATACTTCTAAATCACTGTGTAACCAACAATTTTTTTAATTTCAACAATATTTTTATTCAAACATGGATTGGACCGTGAATACAGACCGATGCCTTTTTTTTTTTTTTTGGATGGTTGCCACCATCTATATGTTATATTTTTATGTGATTAATAGATATATCGATGAGTTATTTTTAAATTTTTTTAAATGTTATTGTTCATTAAAACGTGGGCGTAATCTTCAAGTTCAAAAGAGTTCGGTAATAATGAGGTTGATCAGGAAGCCATCTTTGGATTGCCCGAAAGCTTAATCTCCGGTTGATTTCATGGAGCAGACATCTATTTGATTATCTCCATTATAAATCATTTCAATGTCTAATTGACTCCACATTTTGTTAGGGTTAAATTCAATTTTGTTGTGGACAATATGTCGCATAAGGCTGCAAATTATTTGTTTGATTATATATCACAATTACTACTAGAATAACAGTTGGAACTCAGGAAGATAGCTGGAATCATGGTAGAGACCGAGATGAATCATGAGATATGGAGCAAGCTCCCAACAGAAGTATTATCGTTAGTTTTAGCTAATCTGCCCACCCTAACAACTGTAAACTTTGGGGCTGTTTGTAAACGATGAAAATGTCTTCTTTCACATGTACACATTTACAAACAAATATCTTCAACGGTTACGCCTTGTTCGTCACCTGCTTCTCTATTTGGAGGAATGCTCCGTCGCAACAAGAAGTACTCTGTTACCTTCACCTTACATAAGGATTTATATCTTCTTCAATTACTGCCCATTTTTTATACATGTAAACAGTCGTTAGATTTTTTGGCATGTGAAGACTTGTCTTCAACTGAATCAATCAGCGTTGTGGCTTCCTCCAAGTGTATTTTATGTTGCTGTTCTTCTCTGTATGGAGCTCTGATTTCCTTATACCTTTCCAACCCTGTTACCAGAATATTCATAAATCTTACCGATGCAACCAACTCAACAGATGGAATTTCATTGCAATGGCATTTGACATTTTCACGAGGCGTTGCATCACTGTGAAAGGAACAAAAATAGTATCGTAATAGAGATGTATGATTCATATACCAATGTGTGGACACAACTCAATTCTCTTAACGTACCGATGTCATTTTATCCCTATGGGGTATACTCATGAAATGAAGGTACAAGCAGGGTTTTCCACGATATTTAAATATGATGTTGCAGTATTTAATGTGGCGAAAAGTAGCTGAGATGATATTAGGCAACCACTGAGACCAGATGCACCAGATTCAGATTTTTTGTGTTTCTGGCAATTAACTGGGCATGATGGAAATGTTGTTTTAGTTCACAGAAAAGATCTGTGTTTGTAAAATTTAAATGAAGATGAGGAGGTCGAAGAATGTTACAGACGGTCAGAATTGCAGGAAATTCCAGGAAACATTCGTGAAGAAGCAATCAGTTGTGGGAATGCTGCCAATAATTTCGAGTAAAAGATGCCCCTGCACAAGAACAAGTTGGTTGTATTCGATGCACAAGGAAGCTTAGCTGAGAGCATTCGGGGCACTCCACTCATGAGTTTTGAACAATCAGTGCCAAGGTCATCTGCTTATGAAATCAACAATGTGTCGTGGCCTTAAATTGTAAGTTTGTGTGCTTTTCATATTTTCTAGTGTGCAATTAAAAAATAAATAAAAATGTTATCCGCAGTCAAGGTAATAAATTAATTATCTAATGAAGCTGTTAAAATCAATTGTACATTGCATTAACTATAATAAATAAGCAAATAATATGGTACCTTACCTAGTCGCATAATTGCTTAGATAGTAAAGAATGCCACAGTAGATTACTATTAGAGTAGCGAAGAATTTTTCCCAATATACTGTATACACTGAAATGCAATTTTAGAATTTAAAATTTAATGTTATATATATATATTTATATATATATATATAAAATTTAAAATATTATATCTATATACATATAAATATAATTTGAAATACAATTTTATATTTTAAATTTTAATATATGATATTGATATTTCTTTATTTTTTTATTTTTATTTTTTTATTTTATTTATTTAATTAAGTGGAAGAGGTGTGTAATATTGATATTTATTGTTATATATATTGAAATATAATATTTGATTCTATATATATATAGACACACACACTTACTTTCTGGCTTCAATAGAAATTATTTGAATATTCATTAATTAACAAATTTATATATAATGTATGATTATGATTAAAAACAATTATGGATATCTCTCCATATAGATTTTGATTTCTGATATTTGGCATTCTATCTTAGATCCATCATGATGATGGGTGCAGAATAGGATTGAAAATTTCAGAAATCAAAACTTATACACTCGTCCAAAAAAATTTGTAGTGTTATTCCTCTCTGAAAAAAATAAATACAAATTTAATGTAAAACCTTTAATGGTTTAAATTAAAATGCGGTTTACCTTTTTACTTCGAAGGATCCTTTTGACTTTTAAATTCAATAGTTTTCTACTTAGTGGAGGAGATACACCCCCTATGTAAGAGAATGTTATTGACATGACAATTCCACTATTCTAAAACTCCATGTTTCCATTTCCATGTACTATCAAAACCCTTTCAATCCAATGCCAAAATTAATTTTATATATATATATAACCACAGGAATAATTATGTACAATTAATGATCATTTTACTTTTCTATTGATTGATTAGATAGGAGTGCTTATGCTACAAAAAATTTAAAAAAAAACAATGTCACTCAACATCTCTAGATTAGTACAACCTTCAATCACAAAAAAGTTGTTCTTTTTTAATATGTTACCCATCTTGGTGCATGTCATGGGCACCACATGTATTTTATAATAATTCACATGATTATAAATGCATGGGGTAACTAGTAATGGCTTAGAACATTGTGGAAAAATAAAATTTGTTGTGAAAGGAACATAGGCATGGCTACATACAAATGTCATCAAAATGACACAAATAAACAGTTGGGTAGGGTATTGGATGTGCAAACACATAGAAGTTAGATAAGGATATTTGACCATTGAGTCCCACATATTTAGAGAAGGATTCTAGACATGC
>JARHVA010005934.1:897500-905000 GCA_037957365.1 Torreya grandis
ATGGTATTAAGATATGGTAGTGTTTAATGGAGTGAAAAATAATGTGACATGGTACAATCTAGGTGTGGAAGTATGTGAGCAACCATAGAACTATTGTGTAGGACTTAAAGTAAAATTGGCATGGAGGAGTGTGTAGGAGTAAAAAATAGGTGTGACTCTGTATAAGTAAGGTATAAGAGATATACATGGTGAACATGAGTTGCACATGAATCAATACCAAGAGAGATTGAGCTTTATTTACTCACAGAACAATATTTTTGGTAGATTTTTGTTTACTAGTACATATTTTCACATTATCTATACTCTACTAGAATCTATTTACTTTTTAGAAAATATTTGATAGTTTATCAATTATTAAAAAAAAAACCTAATTAAAACATGTGACCAAAAAATAAAATATGACTAAAATAATAAATACAAAGATATTACATACAATAATTTTAGTGATAGATTCAAGTTTTATTAGTCAAATAATAATCATCATGTCTATAAAAAAAAAAAAAAATACACTAAAGATATATTAGATGTTCATTTGGACATAAATGACATATGTATGATAAATAATTTGGCATTTGATATTGACATGTGATTGTGAATATATATTACAAGACTCCCATTGAATCATACATACCACCATTTAGTATGCTTTAAAATATCTTAGATACTGAAAGCTCTCTTTTCTTAATGACATGGTGAAGATAATTGCATATTGATCTTCAAATCTGTACAATATTGAATAGATGTCTCTATTGTTTACTATCTCTCTAATGAAATAATATACAGTGTCTATATTTTTACTCCTTTTTTTGAAATACCATATTTTAAGATAGTTCAATTACCAAGTTGTGATCATATAATTATTTATTTCTTCTTCTTTTTGTGCCACAAATTTACTAACATCCATCTCATCTAAATTTCTTCACATGTGGCACATGCTGCTGCTACATACTTTACATTTCCTAGTGAGAGAATGAAAATGCATTGTATCTCTAATATTCATGATATTATACGAGTTTTAAAGTAGAAAACATAACCAAATTTACTTTTCATATCATCATGACTACCTACACAATCATTATCTATGTATCTTATGATTTTGAACTCATCCACTATTGAATACAAAATTCCATGATTGTTGGTTCTACTCACATATCTCAAAATTATATTTTCCAACTTTCAAATGAGAGTATTTTAGAGACTCTATAAGCCTTGAAATAAGTCTTACACTATACATTATATCTGACATTATGTTTTTTAGGCATATAATAATTCCAATGAGCCTTTTATAAAATTTTGGACCAACATTAAATCCTTTGGCCCCCTTGTTTCACTTGAAATCTATTATGACTGGTGTTGGTGTTGACCTATAGTTTAGCATATTGAACATTTTAAAAATATCGTTGGCACATTTAGATTGATAAATATGCCATTTTAAGACTGATTTACCTCAATCACAATAAAATACTTCATGAGACCCAAATATGTCATCTCAAATTATTTCTTCATGTCTCCCTTGAACAAAGCAATTGTTAAGTCACATGTGAATTTTGAATCATCAAATTAAAGATAATATTATAAATTGAATAGTTTATTAGTCTATGTATACAATGTAGACTTATTTATGAACCTATTAAATCCATTTTTTATAAGATAATAATCAAATATGCTATGACATGCTCACGGAGCTTACTTGATTTCATACGACACTTTCTCAAGTTTGTAAATCTTGTTTTCATGTTCAAAAAGTTGATAAATTGATGGCTACTCCAAATATAATTCTTTTTCTAGGAAATAATTTAAAAATAATTTTTGTACATCCATCTAATATATTGTCCCATTTTTATATGATACAGTTGATAATTTTGTTCATACTCTATCTACATGTCCTAGTTAAGAAAATATTTCATTATAGTCTACTCTAGGTTGCTCTGAAAAACCCTTTCATACTAGACTTGTCTTACTATTTTCTACATTTCTTTATGCATTAAAATTGCTATTATAGACCCACTTTTATCTTATGTCATATTTTCCTTGTTGGATTTTCACTAAATCCTATGTATAATTCTTATCTATAACATAAATTTATTCGTACATGGCTTGTGCTAATTTCCATCTTCAAATTCTTCTTTAAAATGAACTAGATCAACTAATTTTGAGAAAAAGACAAAAATAAAAAATAATTATTGTGCTCACCTTCATTTGTATCATGTACATACCTCAGTCTTTTTGTTTTATGTTTCCTTATACTTATCAATATTAGTTTTGACATATCACTTGTACTATAATCTAAATTTTTTGGACGTTATGTCTCTACACCTATATTGGTTATTTTAAAAGGTTTTATTTCAAACATACTTTTTGGTGTCTATTTTTTAACATTTGATGGAGTTATTTATTAAATACATGAGAATATATTTATAACTAATGGAGTTAGTATTTTTGGAGCAATTTTTTGAGCTTGAGTGGGCATGGAAGGAGATTCCATAGAGGTAATACTTGATAGAGTCAATATTTCTCTATCATCTTGAGGTAAACCTACCACAATACTCTACATTTTATAGAAACTTCTACTTCATGATTATTCTCATATGAATTATACATATGTGCTTACTATGACCTTTCTAGATTTCAGATTATATAATTTGTAAGCTTTTATGTCCTCATTATATCTTAAAAATATACATTTTTATCCTTTGTTATCTAGATTATTTTTAAATTCATTTTGGATGTGTGTATGTCAAACATCCAAACACTATCATATGAGCAACTTTGTGATTTCTTCCACTTTATGCTTCTTATGAAATCATGTTCTTGACAACCTTGGCTAGGAATCTATTCATTACGTATATTGTAAATGCTACAATATCTACCCAATAATGATTTGGTAAATGTTTGGACCTTAACACACTCATGGACATGTCCTTGATTATTCCATTTTTTTTACCTCTACCACACCATTATGCTGAGGTGTATAACCAATTGTACATTGTTTGTGGATTACATCACCCTTTCAAAAATTTATAAAATCATTTGGGATATTTTCACCACATCTTTATGTTATCAAAAATTTAATACAGTTCTTACTTTGCTTCTCCACTAGGGATTTTAATTATGAAAATTATCCAAAATATCATAGTTATTCTTCAAAAATACATCCACGTATTTCTGGTATTGTCATCATTGAATTTAAGAAAATAAAATTATCCAATAATTAAAGGTGGGTCAATTTATCCACACAAATGATAGAAAATGATCTTCAATTTTGCCTTTACTCTAACTCACTTGCAAATTAGGAATTAATCTAAGTGTTGATTTCCCAAAATTCACCCTTTACATACTTTGTCTAGTTTTTCTATCAGTAGCATACCTTTTACCATATTTTTCTAGAGTATAAAATTTATACCTCCAAAACTCAAGTGTCCAAATCATAAATACAAAATAAAATTTTGATCTTTTATTTATATCTACAAATTAATGGGCTAAATGTGGGATTATTGATGGAATACCTAAGGGGTGAGGTTAACCAAATTTAGCCATGAAATTTGGTTTCAACCTCAAGGGGAACATTCTATTATTGGTCAGTTAGAATTGAGTTATTAGTTGACTTCTTCAAAATTATCCTAAAACTACATATTTATTATTTTCTAAGAACACTTTATACCCCTTCCAAACAAGGTATCCAATGCTCATCAAATTATGATTTAAACCTAGAACATAATAAACATATAGAATAAGCCTTTTATCCCCCTACTTAATTAGAATATTGAAATTCCTTTTTTCCATTATTAAAAGTCTATTATTATTACCAATGTAACATGATTTTACATAGCTATCCAAACTTTGAAACATTTATAAAAAATATGTACTATGATTACTACACCTTGAATCTATAAATTAGTCATTTTTGGGACTTTCTTAAGTAACATTACATGCCAAAAACATAGTATCATGATTTTGATTTTCTCTAGAATTTTTTTTGCTTTACTTATGGAATTGAAGCTATCTTTTAATACACTCGAAAGCATAATAACCATAATATTTTATATTAATGACATTGAACATGAGCCTTGTCATATCTTTGTCCATGAGATTGATTCTAAATTAGATTTTTGTTAGTTTTGCTACAACTTGAATTTATTGGACTAGTTCTTCAACACCTTAATAAATTTCTTCATTTGCCTCTTAAATTAAAACACTCTCTACATCTATCATGACCAAAAGAAACTTGTGACATGAAAAAATCATTCAAATAAGATCTAGAATAATGAATTATCTTATGCTCATGATAAATTTGAGATGTATGAAGCTCATTTATACAAAACTATGATTTATTTTTTATTATATTTATAGCCATTAAATAGACTCAAACTTTGTGGGTAGGATCCTTAGAGAGTTCTCTACTATTACATTATCTTAAAGAATCCCACATTGAGAACTTATTTGACTAATTAGCTCAAAAATTTGAGTAAAAAATAATCTACATATTCAAAATCATTCATAGACATATTCTTAAAATATCTTCTCAACATTTTCAAATTTAGAATTTTTACCTTAACCATACCTCGATATACAACACAGAGGATGTCCAATGCTTTGTTTAATTTTATTACTACTAAAACCCTTGGAAAGGTAATTTCATATATTGATTGAAAGATGTAGAAGAGAACCTTTGAATCTTTTTTTGTTATCCTTGAAAAAATACTTCTATGCCTTAGATAACGCATTATATGTTATTACATCAGTAGGTTCAAGTAATTTTTAGTGTAGGATATTAATTATTTCATTTAATTATTAAGTGGATATTTTATACACTTATAAATTTAACCTACATAGGTGTGATAAGAGGTTAAGTGGGTGAGAGGGTGATCTCCACCTAGAGTTCCACGTAGAGTTGAACTAAGTGCCACTATGAGTTCCACATTGAGTTACACTTAGTCTAATTATGAGTTATCTAGTGAGGGAAATCCCCCTTCTCCTTATTTATATTCCTCTTCACCATGCTATTATAATTAAATAGTGTAAAGTAGATAATTGGTAAGTAAGGAAATCTAATACAGAAGGTAATTATTGCACAACTTACTACATGTTTCTGAATACAAATAAGGTCATCATTGTTGGAGAATACATATGTGCTCACTCTACCAAAAGATCACCTAGTGGCCTATTATGACACTATATCAAAGCTTTAGCTTCCAGTAATGATCATCAAATAAAGTTTATCTATTTATTTTCTATTTTTTATATTCTCTTGAATTTATTAAGAGGAATTTCCATATTTCTAGTATTGCCTTTCCCATGTATTTTATTGGTAGTATAAAATTAGTTTTGTAAATCTAAGAGGATGGATTGACCCAATTTTTTACTTGGTCAAGGGTTTGAAACTTGTGAAAGTATTGAGCTAGTTCAGAATTAGATGCCATTGAAACCTACTATTCCACCATTACCCATGTTCTTTGTCTATAGGCATGGTCATGGATGCCTGTTTTGATTCAGATATTCAATTCATGGAATTTTTTACGTCTTGTAATTGCATTTGGTCTTTGTAAGAAGATATTTTATAAAATATGAAGACCAAAGGAGCAACAGTGAGAAACTAAATATATGACATCCCTTGGTGTTGATATCTTCTTCTCTCCTTTTGATCACAACTTATTAATTTGCACCTCAGCCAGTTTGAGACTGTGACTTGGGTTTGCCTACTAATTCACCATGCATGTCTTACACCGTGGCCTCACCAGCTTAGGATTATACAAAGTGTTAGATGCCTTCATGATCACTTAATTATTTGAATGGATAATTTAGTAGTCTAGTTAGCTATGATAAGGTAATAATGGTGCAATAGAATTATGAAATTTATATCAACATCCTATGTAGATGATGGCTATTTTTTACATGATGATTAAAAGGTTTTTAGACCTTTAACTTTTCTACCTCTCTTAGTCTCCTTGATGGCCCCTATGCCTTGTATGGTGGTTTCCTTTTGCTCATTTATATTGCCTCGTACCATCCTTAGTTGAATTGAAACCACCTAAATTTTTTGTAGCTTAAATCTATGCTTATATTGATGCAATCTACATTTTCTTACTACCCAAACCCTTCTTAGCCTAGGTAATTAAACTTCTCTTTTAATGTATTTTTGTGGATGATGTGACATGTTGAAGTCTACAGCCTCTCTTGGAGTCTTTATGGACATGCAAGTGTTTTTAGCTATTTATGAACCTCTAAAAGCTCACTAAATATTATGTTGACTGGTGCATTGATCACTAAACCTATGTTTTGAATCTCACAACCTGCTTGGTGGTGCTACCAGCCTTATGGATCTAGGCCAATGCCATTTCAATATGATTCATAGCTATTTCACTTGGTTGAGCATCCTATGTTGGGTGATGATGGTTCTTGGAAGAAGGTGACATAAATCTAACCTATACATGTCTATGGTAACATTGGTTGCTTCTTTTATTTATAGAAGTGAATGGTGCATATCTCTCCACAACATGTGAAGATAGATATTTGATTATCTTTGGGGACATTAAAGTTTTTGGATGGTATTTCATCTCAATAATTTTAGTGATTGAATAGCTTAAACAATAGTTTAACTCATAGATGACCTAGCCCTACTCAACACTACATAGATGCCTCCTTGACCAGCTCATCCAAACTACTCCTTGTATTCATAAGGCAGTGCCATGCTAGCTCAATAAGTTCTAAAAATTAATACACTAAATATTGCCTAAAAAGAATTAAAGAATTAAAGCATGTTTTATTTCTTTTTAAAATATCTTTGCATAAATTTTTTATTAAAAACCCCTTGTAAGTGGATTTTTTAGAAAATTACACGTAAAGGTGATTGGGAAGGTGTTTTTTAACTTTTATTGATGTGATCAGGTTCTTTGTTTAGTGCTAAGTCCAATAGGTGGTTATAGACATAGTTGGTGTTTGAACCTGATGGGGATGTAAGCTTTAAGTGAAATTTAATTAAATAGGCCATTAATGATGAAAAATGTATTTTGCTATAACTTTTGACTGGTAACTTAGAATTGAGTGCCACTTTTTAAAAAGCGTATATTTTTCATCATTTGGTCTATTTTAGTTTATAAAAATCACTAAATTTATAGTGTCATATTCAGGGGGTTATTGACCCTACTACTTTCTATATCATACTTCGTGTACTAATTCCTCTCATCTATATGGACTTGTTTCTATCTTATTCCAAAATCCATCTCTAGAGCATGCATACTTGTTTACACACTCTAACACTGATTGCTCATTTGGATGCATTCTCGATTGTGCATGACGTCCCTTTCATGAGCATGCTTTATGATTTCATTATAGATTATTTTTTGTAGTTGTACACTTCCCTATTGTCTTCTCTTAGTCGTGTTAACCACATTTGAGATACTATAAATGAGGAGAGTTTTCTAATTTTTAGTGGTCCTTATTATGAAGGATAATTAAGTTTCATGGCATGCTTACATGAAACACTTGCTCACACATAAGAAT
>JARHVA010005934.1:912500-917500 GCA_037957365.1 Torreya grandis
CAACACTTTATCATGAATTCAAATTGAATTGGGGTGACTACACATAAAATTTCTCCAAATTATCCCCAATTACCATTGTCATAAATTCTTATGGTATTATTATGTCGGTTAAGGCATATAAGGGACCTAATAAGAATTAAAATTGACATAAAAAAGTGGTTGGGTGTCTGTTGGTTTGTAAACTTTAATTTTCATAAACCTAAAACTCCTATATATGTCAACAAGCAATTTAGAAGGCCTCAAATCCTACACAAGGACTTTATTTTTAAAAAAAATAGAAATCAATTAAAAAAGTTATAACCTGAAATCCTTAGGTTCAAAACTAAATTCTTGATAAATGGCTAAGAACAAAAAATATAGGGTTTCAAAAAACAATCTTTTAAACATTAACTCTTGAAGTTGTGATACTAATTATATAATATGTAGAGTGACCCTAGTTTCTTATATTTGCATTTACATACTTAACATTGATTTTACTAAAGAACCCAATGCCATTTGATTAATCAAATTCTTTGCCTTGTAACCCTTGAACATTACATATTATTATTAGTGTGCATGTGGTATAGTGTGTATGCACCTTAGGTTTGTAGATATACAATCATAAATCACCAAAAAAATGAACATGCTATAATGTATGTATATTTTTAGTTAGGCTCATATTCAAATCTTAATTTCATGAAAAGTATTTCCACTTTTCGGCACATTGATTTTTTATACTTGTTGATTAATTATATATTATTATGTACTATTAATTATTTATTGTTTATATATATATATATATATATACACACACACACACACACACATATATATATATATATATATATATATATATCCACTTTTTATCAAACTAATTTTGTATACTTGCTGATTAATTATATATTATTATTATGTAATAATAATAATAATAATAATAATAATAATAATAATAATAATAATAATAGTAATAATAATAATAATAATAATAATAATAATAATAATAATAATAATAATAATAATAATAATAATAATAATAATAATAATAATAATAATAAATCGGCAAGTATAAAAAATTAGTTTGGTAAAAAGTGGATATATATATCCACTTTTTAGCAAACTAATTTTTTATACTTGCCAATTTTTTATTTTTTATTTTAATTATTATTATTATTATTATTATTATTATTATTATTATGTACTATTAATTATATATAAATAATTAATAGTACATCATCATAATAATAATAATAATAATAATAAATCGGCAAGTATAAAAAATTAGTTTGGTAAAAAGTGGATATATATATATATATATATGTATGTATGTATGTATGTATATATAAACACACACACAAACCATTAATAATATTATTATATATAATATAGTATACATTATTTATAATAATAATTTAAATAATAATATTATTAAAATATAAAATTAATATATTATTAATATTATAGTGTATTAAGAGGACCAAAAATTTAGGATGAGAAAAAGATGATCTCTACTAGGGTTTTGAATCATGAAGTGTCTACAGAAGTTGGCAGTAGAAACAAGGTCAAATTTTGCCTTAAAGGCAAAGATGACTAGATTTGGGGTAATAGCTCATAATAGAAGACTCTTTTGGGTCAGACTGATCCTAATGATCAAGCAAGGGGGAGGGGGTCAAAAAAAAGGAGAACGAAAGTTAGAGACCAACAAAAGGGATTTTTAGGATTGACAAGGGATCAGAGATCTAAGACAAATAAAGGACTAGTCGTAGGTCATGGTGGTGGTAGTAGATATTTAGAACTCACCATCTCATGTGATAGATACACATCTCCATACTAGGTGGAGATATCTTAGGGAACTAAACATTGATAGGAATGAACAAAATGTGCCAATGGATTTTAGATTGAGGGAGACCGATCCTCTTAAGAGTAATCAAATATATTTGATATCCATCCCACCTATGGAAAGTATTGTCAATCATTTAGTTGGTGGTCTAAGATATTATCAAAGTAGATGATATGAATCTTTTTTATTATTGATATATGTAGATTTTGCGGTGACTATAGGATGTGATTTTTGGTGATTAATTCAAGATCAAGGGAATAATGAATACAATGTAAGCCATGAATTACAAGATTCCCACCAGTGAGTCTAATAAAAATTAGGAGATGTAGGGGAAGATTCAAAAAATGTTTATCTAGTGGTCATCAAAATGCCTCTGAGGCCAGAATTTGAAAAAATGAGATATCCAAACTTATGGTTCTTGAGGATGATTATAAAGTATATGACAAAATTATTGAACATAAGAATCCAAAAATTTATCAATAAAGGTACCAATTAGTGGTGTTCTCTCTTTCAGGTAAAAAAAAATATTTGGTTAAAAGGGACAAATGTTGTGATGGATTTAAAATAGAGGCTACATGCCTCTTTAACTATTCACATTGATTTTTAGTGTTTGATGCATCAGGTTAAAGAATTACAAAAAAATTTACCATTGTCTTTCTATAATTTAAGAAAATAATTGATCATATCCATGGCTTCTATATTTTGGGGAGGTATGGTTGGGTTAAAACAAACATCTAACCATAAAACTACATCCTTTAAAGATGTGGTCAAAAATGTTACTTTCAAGCCAAATTCGATGAAAAATTTCCTCCTCCTCAATCTTATATTGTTGATCAAGATAAGTAGGTTCCTTTTTTGGATATTTATAATGAGAAAGTGGATGATTATTTTCATTCTTTAGTTGAAGATTTAGTTATCCATAGATTTAATAATTTAAAGCCTTCTTTGACTGCTTTATATCAATGTGATTTATGAGACATTGTCAAAAAAATGTTAACTTTATTTATGTTCTAAAGGGTTTTTTGTTGTTCACTTTCCAATTAGAAAGATTATCAAAAATGTCTTTTATAAGGAACTTCTTTTGGGGACAATGTGAGCTTGTTTATCACTCAGTTTTTCGATTTTGACCCTCTCATTCTCTCAATAACTAAAATGCCAGTATGGGTTCATCTCCATAATTTAACTCTACATTTTTTGCATGCTTATAATGAAATAATAAATTCATTGGGGTAATTTTAAAAGAGTGATCATGATAGAGATACCAAAATCATGTGCACTTATTCCATAATTTGTGCAGAGATTGAATTAAGCAAAGGGGTTCAAGAAAAAATCATTTTGAAATATTTCAAAGTTCATCATGTTCAAATTCTAAATTATGATAATACTAATTTTAGATTTCAGAATTACAATGTACAAGTCCATCTTCACGCATCTTAACCCCAGGATAATTCAAAATGGTTAATAAAAAGGGTAAAAAGTCCAAATCAAATAGATGGAGTGTGTTAGATTCATCGATACTAGATGAAGAATATTTTGAAGATTCAAAAACTCAAGAAAATACAAATTTGGTAGATAGTAATAGAGAAGAAAAAATTGCTTCTTTTAAATAAGTAATGCTGAATGAAGGGGTAACATAAATTTTTTATAAGTTTACATTGAAGAAATCAGTAAGAGGATTGAAGAGATGACATAAGTCCAAATTCATATTCAGATACGGAATTATTTATAAATAGGAATTTAGAATCATAGAATCCAAACAAATAATTAATTGAGGTGAATCCTAAGCAAAGCATGTGGTAGGAAGTAAAAAGGAAAATAGGTTAAAAAAGTCAAAATAACTAATCTCTTAGACTACTTTCCCACAAACTGATGGCATTGTTATTGCTACCATTTTTTTTGGTGGTAGATAACTATGTTGTTTACTTAGTTTTGTTCTTGTGGTTGTTTGGTGTAATTGGTTCTTTTTGACCAAGGAATTTTAACTTGGCTTTGTCAGGACCCCCCTACTCGTGAAGAGCACAGTTGATTACCTTTGTATAAGCAACTAAACATGGAATTTAACTAGAAGTAACAAGTAACATAGAAATTCAAAAATAACACAAAATATGAGAGACAATACCCAATTATATTAATACTCTTCCAGAAGGAAATACAACAAAGAAGATGCCATAGTCTTCTTCACGCTCCTCTAGGGCCCCCACACCTCTAGGGCATAAATAGTAAATCTCTTCAAGAGTTCTCTCTCAATTACGGTCACAACAATCAACTCAAACACAGAGTTATTGTTCACCTCCAACCAGTTAGTATAAATACTGCCAGTACCACTAGTAAGTGACAACTGAAAAAACTGTCATTGCCTACTTCCAGTCCAACCAAGTACTCCACGTACTCAAGTCTGAGTACACAATCTACTCCAAGTAGGTCTCACCTGATCTTGCTACCTTTTATGTTGCTAATCTCCCTGATCCTATTGCCACCTGTAGATCAACCTGGTCTTGCACACCTACCAACCAACCTGGTTTTGCACACCTACAAACCTAGATTTTGCACACACACACACCTATAGATCAACTGAACTTACTTACCATGTAGATCTCTCTACACACTGAAGAACCCTTGTCCTTGCCTCACCAAGTCCTTATGATTCTCTAAACCAGTACCCTAGTGGATCTTCTACCAGATCTTGCTATCCCGCAGATCTACCTGATCATACACACTCGTCACCCCTATGGATCTAGGAGGAGCACACCTTGCTCTCTTCACTCTGAAGGAGCTAACCTTGCTCTCTCAACTAGCACACCTTACAATATAGCCCATGGGTCTCTTAAATAGATCCCATACAAACAATAATTAGACTTCTAATTACAATAATTAGAACCGCAGCTCCAAGACTAAAATTAGTCTTCTTTATGCAAACCAACTGTCCATCCAAAAATAGACCAGTTTTGGAGATGCATGCAAGCGCATGCACACACAAGCTATTGAAATCAGTTCCTATCTGACCGATGTCAACCGACCCATAACCGACGTCGGTTACTATAACATTAAAGATGACAGACGTCGGCTGATTAGACTGACGTCAGTTGCCTGCAACTCAGCAACCTCCTCCTGTTTGCATCTGGGTGAAGCTTTTAGCTCCACAACCTAATAGGCTTATTATGTAATCTCTTTATTAATATAGGGT
>JARHVA010005934.1:922500-977500 GCA_037957365.1 Torreya grandis
TACTGCTGCAATCAACTTTGCATAACTTAAGGCTTGTCTTGATTAGAATGAAAATAGTCTTATTGTCAAGCATCTTGAACCTTTCCAAAACCTTTTTCACATACTTAGATTGGTATATGAATATGCCTTCATCCATTTTCTTGACTTTTCTCCAAAGAAAGTACTTCAATAATCCCAAATCAATCATTTCAAACTCAATTTTCATGGCTATTTTTAAATCTACAATGGACTAATTTGCATTATCAGTGAATATTAGATAATTTACATATAATTAATGCTTGAGAATCTCATATCTAGGTGGCTATTCCATTTAGACCTCTTGTTCAAGGACTACATTCAATAATGTCACCTTCACATCTATTTGATGTACCTTCCACTTGTGTTGGGTAGCAATGGCTATGATTATCCTTACGGTTTCCATCCTTAGGATGGGTGCAAATGCTTCATTGGAATCACATCTGAGATTTTGATTGTATCCCTTTACCATTATACTTGGCTGATGCACCTCTATCTTGCATTAGGGAGTAGTATTTGTCTTGTATACCCACTTAACTCCTATGACCTCTTTTCCTTTTGGTAGGTCAACTAACTCCCATGTATCATTTTTCTCAATGGCATGCATTTCTTCATCCATAGGCTCACACCACCTATTATCTTTAACTAGTTATTCAAAGTAGATTAGATAAGCTGATAGAAAGAGTACATAATTCATGGTTCCATTGTCATTCTGGTCATACCTTGACTACTCATAAAATTATTGTAAAATTCTTGTCCTTACATGATGTTGACTTGAGTTGGAAGAGGATGTAGACTCTTGAATAGCTCCTTAACCTCCATGATGGTTGCTATCATTAAATAAATCAACCTTATGTGAAATAGGGGTCCATGTTGGTGCATTGGTGGTTGTACCACTTACTATTTCAAATTGAATGAAGGGTACACTAGACCTTGTTTCAACATGATCTTCTCTTTATCTCTCTTCCCAAGCTTCATGCTCAATGAATTGAACATCCCAACTGATTATGTGATCTTTGGTGATGGGATTGTATAACTGGTATGCCTTTGATTGGTCACTATACCTTATGAAAATATACTTCACACCTATGCCATCCCACTGCATTCTTATTTTCTTCGATATGTGTTCATATGCTACACGACCAAACACTCTAAGGTGTTTAACACTTGGATTTCAATTGCTCCATGCTTCTTAAGGGATTACATACATTACACTCTTTGTTGGAAAGTTGTTCAAAAATTACATGACTATTTCTATAGCCTCATCTCAAAAATCATTAGGCAAACCTTTTACCTTTATCATGCTCCTTTCCATCTCTTGGATGGTCTTATTCTTCCTCTTGGCCACACCATTTTGTGTGGTGTATACCTAGCTATAACTTGTTTCCTTATGCCATGATCCTTGAAAAAATTCATGAACTCATTGGAGATATACTCTATCCCTATATCCATCCTCAAAATCATGATGTAGTGACCACTTTGCTTCTCCGACATGGCCTTGAAATGCTTGAAGGTCTCAAATGCTTCTAATTTGTTCTTCAAGAAAGACACTCTTATCTTATAGATATAATCATCAACGAATGTTATGAAATAGACATTCTTGGTTAGGGAGGGAGTCTTCATTGGACCACAAAAATATGAATGGATGAGCTCTAATGGAGCTCTATCTCTCCATGCCTTACCTATAGTAAATGCACTCCTATGTTGCTTTCCCAATATGCATCCTTCACACACCTTATTTGGCTATTCCATAAGGGGTAGTCCCTTCACCATGTGATTCATATGAAGAAGGTTCAACCCTCCAAAGCTCAAATGCTTGTACCTAAGATACCAAAGAGTAGGTTCATCTACCATCATTGTTTTGAATGTTGTTGTGAGCTCACTTTACATTCTCAATGGAAATATTTTATTGCATGTCATCTTGACTATTGCTATCATCCTATTATAGCCACTCCTATCAAAGATGATGCACTCACCATTCTGAAATTTGAGCTTGTACCCCTTTTTCATAAGCTACCCTATGCTGATAAGGTTGTGTTTCAACCTAGGTACATACTAAACTTCATGAATTTACCTTTCATAATCTTGATTGTTGCAGATTGAAATGCTACCCTTACTTATGATGGTAAGCTTATCATTGTTTCCCATCTTCACCTCTAATTTGATTATCTCATCTATGTGGTTGGACATCTCTTTGTTACCTCTCATGTGGTTGCTACAACCACTATCCAAATACCATGTCTCCATGCCACTTTATTCGATAATGTTGCAAGTTATAAATAAACTTCCTCCTTTCTCATTCCTATTTGGTTCAGCCTCTTGTATATGAGTGAAATTATGATTCTACATATTCATGTCATACTCCTTTCTACACTCACTAGCATAATGTTTATACCTCTTGAAATAATAACATTGGACACTAGACTTATCATACCTTTGTGAAGATCCACCTATATAAGTGTTTCTACTCCTTATTCTACCTCTTCTATATGACTCTTGATGGCTACGCCTTCTACCTTATTAACTTCTACATGTTCTTCATCTTCTTCTATTATTTAATCCTCTCCCCCTTCCTTTCACATTGACATTAGTCTTGAATGTTTTCTCATAGGAGGAGGTGGCTGACTTATTCATCTTTTGTTCATGGGTTTACAAAGAACCCATTAGCTCATCAACTATCATTTGCCTCAAATCCTTTGACTATTATATAGAAATTGCTATAGGTTCAAATCTAATTAGAAGGCTCCTCAACACTTTATCAATGATCCTATGGTCTTCAAGGGTATCACCACATGTCTTCATTTGATTTACTATGTTTATAGTTCTTATGAAGAAGATATTTCTTGACAAATTTTCCTTCATTTATAGGGTCTCAAAGTCTCTTCTTAAGAGCTACAACTTGATAAGCTTCACCTTGTCACTCTCTTGATATGCATTTTACAATATGTCCCATGTTTACTTAGAATGGAAAACTATTGATATCCTACGAAAGATTGAATTTGCTAAAGCCATTTGTATGTAGCTAAGAGCTTTGGCATCTTTCCTCATATTCTCCTTCAACACATTATTTTGTGCTTGGGTCAAAGAATTGAAGGTAGCCATGTCTACAACCTTGTTTTACCAATCTTCAATCAACTCCCATATCTCTTGAGATTTGAATATTGTCTTCATTTTTATGCTCCACACATCATAGCTTTTCCCATCAAACATTGGAGGCTATTTCCAAGACCCTAAACTTCCTTTCACCATGTCTGAGTGCACTCATAACCTGGATACCCTTTACAACCTTGCTCTTATACCATTTGTTGGAAAAAACCTTACAACACTATTGTATATGTAGGATAGAGAATAACAAAAACAACTTATAGACCTAGGTGGGAAGCAATAAACAATACAAGATTGAAATAGAATAGGGGAGAAAATGGAGAAATAAACACTAAATCTTACATATATTAAATTATGAAAAAAACATATCGTTGATGCTATTAAAATAACATACTTAAAACATTAAAAAATTCATTTACTGCTTCTCTTTCTTCCTTTCTATGGACTACTACTTTTCTACAAGTTGTTGCTATATATTCCCCTGCTACTATTGCTCTATTTTTTGCTACTATTGCATACTCATGTTCCCCTTCTATTGCATACTCTATATGATATTTTTGTTGCATTTAAATATCTATATGCTACACATTCCCATTTTATCCTTTTTGTCTTTATGAATAAACTCACATACCTCATTATTTATCACCCATCTCTAATCGACATACTAAAATTCAAATTTTAAAAATTATGCATTTAATGATAGCAATTTTCATGGTTCGTAGGTGGCTACATATTTTGAGTTTTAGAGCAGCTTTGTTAGGTAGGAATTAAAAATAATATTTTAAAACCTTGGAGGACAAATGTCATTGGTATAAGGTTCTATATTGAATATCTATAAGAGATTCCTTCCCAGTTTCTTCATACTGGATCTACAGTCCATTCAAGGAGTGGAGAAATATAAATAGACATTCCTACCAAATCATCCAAAATTATTTAGGAGTGCTAAGTTGTTGTCCAAACTAGATTTTCATTATTCAAAGGAGTCCTTGTCATCAATATGTTACCCTGTGTCTACTTAAAACTAAATTCTAGCTTGAAGAGTATCATAAAAACCATTCCCCTAAGTTCATTCCTTAGCAAGTTGATTTGTCTCAAGTTGGATCAGAATAAAGACCCCCAACAACTAAATAATGCCAATATTTTATTCCTTAAAACCTTTAATTATATCAACCTCCTTTATGGAATCCTTTTTTAATCAGGATACTTCCTTACTCAATGGTCCTTTCTTTAAATTTTCAAATTATCCTTTTGTTATGCCCATGGGAGAATTAGATGTCTTGTGATCTTTTTGACCATAAGTATAATGCATAAGTTTTTTGATGAGATGAGTTGTCTTGCCACTGCTCTTGGGAGAACCGATGTCCACATCTAGGCCACTTGCTCTTACCCCATCATATTTTAAATCTTTAAAATTATAATTAGCCTTCTTAGATTTCATTTTTTCTAGGTCCACTCCCTTAAAACTTCTATGTTCAGTCTGAAACTACTAAACTTGTGAATTAGGTTGTTAAAAAAATCATGTTTCACCCAAAAGATATATTCATATGGAATTTAAAATATTACATCATTATCTAAGGTAGATGGGAAAATATCTCATGCACTTCTCATAGGTTCATATCATCTTTTAACTAGTTCAGCCCATGAGAGGCCATTCTTCTTGACCTAGGAGTGAAATGGCTCATAACAGTATACAAAACAAGCTACCTTTTAGCAGAAGTCCTATTCAATTCTCCTTTATATATATCCCCTTTGTACCC
The DNA here is from genome assembly GCA_037957365.1 of Torreya grandis. Lineage (NCBI taxonomy): Eukaryota > Viridiplantae > Streptophyta > Pinopsida > Cupressales > Taxaceae > Torreya > Torreya grandis. Next base: position 927,378 of record JARHVA010005934.1, read on the forward strand.
ATTTCCTTTTTCAGTTCCCTCTCCCTCCATAGGATCTATTCCCTCCGTAACAATGGCCATGATCTATAAGTTGAAGAAATATTTGCTGATTATAATAGTAGTGGACATTTCCCTCTCAATTACCATGAATTATTGTGAAAGAAAAACTACTACTTGGTTAAGTCCACTTGGAAGGCTAAAAGTTTAAAGCATTTGTGTAAATACTAGAAAATAATTGTAGTCACTTGAAATATATTCATACAAAAGCATTAAAAAAAAAGAAGATGGAGGATATTACATATGTTCTATTTTAAAGGAATTTTGTTTTCTCTAAGTTGCCCTATTTGTCATTTATCTAGCTTTTTGGCTTGAATGTTGTTTGAGTGCCAATTTTTTGTTGTTGATATTTGGTGTTATCTTGTCATCAAGATCTCTCACTACTATGTTTAGATTTTTTTCATGTGGTTTAGGTTTCATTTTTATGATGTTGTTAATGTTAGATCCTCTACTATATTATTGATTAAGATTCTTTGGGGATTGACTTTTATTTGTGACCTAGTATCAGTTCATAGCTCTGCACAAAAACATTTCCCAATTCGTAAATCTAATAAAACAATGTTTACCCTCAAAATAAAGTGGTACAATAATAGATACATCATTAAAGTTCAATAAATAAATAATTAAACAATTATTGGTTGGCTCTTAACGCTGAAGGGTGCTAAGGCAAAAGTTCATTTAAATTAAAAAAAAATCATAATTTCTTGTGAATTTAGATGCTTGGTTGTGTGTAGGTTATATCTACTACTATTGAAGCAGAATTTTATAGTTGTACATGTTTACATAAGTTATATTATCATAGAGTAGTATAGTTTTTTATTTTATTTTATGATATTTAAGGGAAAAAATTGGTTGGTTATGTTGGCATGTAGGTCTAGATAGGAAGCAACCAACAACATAGAATAAAATAAAAGACTAAAACTATGGGGATAGTCTGGTTCCAAACAACAATTCTAGAAATACATTAAATAAATACGTAAAAAGAGATGAAATAGGGGATAGACAGAGCATAAACATAAAAACTCAGAGATGCATATATTATATGCATAAAAATAAGTATTATAGTCTGATTACAATGCATGAAATGATATATCTACATCTATTTAAGTAAAATGACAAAAAAATCACTTTATCCTCTTCTATTTTATTATTTACCTAGTCACATAGCCTACTATCATGTTGTTTTTATCCCCTCTTATTTTTTTGGTCTTGTCTATCTTCTGATTAAATGATTCTTTCTCTCTTATACTAAATTCTATTCTTTCTTCTGCTAACTTATATGATGCTATTATATGTGAATATACCCTGGATGTCTATTTTCTCCATGCTCTATTCTTTGTTGTTATTATGATAAAATTTTGCCTATCTCTTACTACTATTACATCATATATTTTGACTACCCATCACAAGTTATCTTATATCTATTTATCCATTTTTATATTTTATTGAATGTTTCATCTACCACCATATTTTCCCTCAAAAGTCCAAATGGATCTAAAAAAAATTAAAATTTAGACTGCTATAATAAATATGGTTTCTATGGGGAAGCTCTAGAGATGAGATAGGGTAGGTGAGGGAAAGAATAATTTATTTTAATACCCCATTATCCTTGACCTTCCTACCATATTTTTTTATGATTTTTCTTAGAATTTAAAACATCCTTACAACTTCTCTTTATTTGTCGATATCCTTCTGGACACATTTTATGCATGTCTAAAGCTAGACTATTGAAGTCCATAGGTAGACTAAAAACGTATGTATTTAGACTTTCAAAGTCTATAGCTAGACTATCAAAGTCCATATTTGCCATGTTGAAGCCTATAGTTGGACTGCCAAAGTCTATAGCTACCCTGTTGTAGTCTATAACTAGACTATTAAAGTCCATATCTACTTAGTTAGAGCCCATAGTTAGATTGTCAAAATCCATAACTACACTATTGGAGTCTTTAGATAAGATTTAAGACTCCACAGCCAACGTGAAACCTTGTAGGACTAATTCTATTAAATTAATGACCCCTAACCTTTCTCTTAAATACATGAAAATGTTTTTTGACAATGGTTTAGTAAAAAAAGCAACTAGCTAATAATTTAATTTACAAAAATTAAGATTTATCACATTTTTTTGAAATAATTCTCGAATGAAGTGATACTTGATTATAATATGACTTCTCCTACCATGAAATATATTGTTATTTGACAATGATAGCGATGATATATTATCAAAATAGATGATAAAATCTCATTGATTTTCATCATATAAATTTGAAAGTATCTTTCTTAACAATATAGCTTGACATGTTGTAGCATTAACTTCTATGTACTCCAATTTAGCTATAGAAAGTGAAACTATAGGTTTCTTATTTTAATCCCAATGTATGTCTCCTAACCAAAAATGAAATACATACCCTGAAGTGATCTTTTGGTTACCAAATCTATCAGCCCAATCATTATCTGTGTAACCCACTAACTAAAATTCATCTTTTATTACATACAAAAATTTATAATATTTAATTCCATTCATGTACCTCAATATCCTCTTACAATTTTTTGATCAAAATCCATGTTTTCTCATTTTGGAGAAGTCAACCCATTTTCCCTAGGCTTGATTGGTGCCTTTCATGGTTCTTCCTTCAGCCTCTTCCTTCTTGGGATATATTTTTAAAATTTTATCTAAGTATCGAGTTCCTTACACTTACCCCCCAAGTGTCAGTCTAGTCCTTCTTCAGCTCAAAGAAGCTCTTATTTCCCTTTGGTGTAGCATGAGCTCACCATGTGGTCTCTTAGCACTCATTTGATGTCAACTCATTTTGGTTAGACCTTTGGATAGTTATATTGGCTAATGGATGAATTGATGGAGTCCACTGAACTATTTATTTATGAACATGTTTCTAATGCATGGCACCCTCACACTCATTTTTTCAAAGAAATGCATGATTTTTATAGGAGGAGCATCTACTTTACACATGGTGCCCCATGCTCAAGCTTGTCAAAGAAGTGTACATTTTCCCTAGAGAGGTGCCAACTCAACATGTGTCATCCCTGCACTTATCCATGAGTGGATTTGGTCTACCAGACCTTGGTGTTACATCATTGTCTAGTTAGAAAATGAAAAAGACCCACCATGCAATTATAATAAGAATGATATGAGTCTTTCTACATGGTGTGACCATGCTTTTTGAAAATTCAAGACTCTCATATTAGAAAAATGATTTACACCATTGGCTAAGGTAAGTGAATCCCTCTCCCCAATGGCATAGTAGATACAATTTGAAAGATATATACGTGGCATCACTACACCCCTCCTAAGCATAATCAAAATAAAAAGCTAAATCAGTTATATAATATACAAGATTCAGAGGTTAACTACACTCATGAGCCCAAGTCCCTCATTCAATTATAATGACATCATCATAGATGTGAGTGCCAAGATTTCTAGGTATCTTTCTCATGAGAGGCCATCTCGACTATATGATTTAGACTCATCCCTTTTTAAAATAGGGTTATCACTTTATTGGTTTTCAATATTTTTTTAAACAACCATTTTTAATACAATAGCAATTAGAATTTTCTCATTTTTGACCTTAATAGGTTTTACTCACGGGTGTGATTAGATGTTTTGTATGTGCCCTTGAGGACTTATGTATTATATTATCCACCTAACAATGAAGAAGATGTGGTATTCTATGCCAATTTGAGTGAAAAGTTATCTTTTCTTATCATTTTATTGTACTACTTATACATTTTTTATCTTTGCTTACCTTATATATCTCAATTAATGCTTAATGCTCTTTTATGGTCTGTAATGCTTAAGGATTCAATCTATTTGATGAAATAATAGGATAATGCTTTAAATATTTTGGAATATCACCTAAATTAGTGTTAATTCAATATTATTTACATTTGTTTCCTTTTCTATTTTCACCCCTCAACTTGGAATGCAGATCCATCTTCTAAAATCATAGAGGTTGCTTTACAAACTGCAATTTGGTCCCATGCTTGTAAAGTTTCCATAGGAGGTTGTTAAAACTGAAGTGATATTTTTAGGGATCAATAGTTTTTATTTTATAGCATGCCCATTAGTACCAAATATACTAGTCTACCTAGGAGGAAAGTTTATGATCCAAAGGCCTATATAGGGTCACAAAAATAAAGAATCTAAGCCTGTTAATACCACCTCTAGTATCTATAAACTACCAAAGGACCATAGGGTCTAGCACGGCTTAGTGATAAATAATAGATATCAAAGGTCCAACAAGGAACTTTATATTGTGGGATAGTGGCAACCCACTTATCCCTCTAACATCCGTAACTACATGGGACTCAATTCCTATGAGTGTCTTGAAAGCAGTCCCCATGTTCTTAGGAGATGATTTCAAGACCATAATAGAACATCTCAAAGATGCTTTAAACTTCTGAAATTTGCACTACATCAATGTGTATAATGTAGCCTTAAGGCTACTAGTGGCATATTTTGAAGGACATGTTCTTGATTATTACTGATATTTTCCAACTAACTCTATCAGCCCTTGGGATGACTTGGGAAACAAATTATTTATGTGATTTAATGAGAAAGTGGACCAATCATCCCTCTTATAATAAATAATAACCATCAACAAAGGCTCGTAATAAGCCATTATTGATTTAAACACTAGGTTGGAAAATACCTAGCAAAGGATCCCAATAGTGGCTTGACCACCCACATGCATGGATATTGTTTTCTACTTCAAAGCCTTCAACTTAGATATTGTGGTTATGATTCAATTGCTTCAAGGCTAGATGCTACTAGACATTTATTATATGGGAGTAAGGGTTAAAAATGATTTAATAGATGTAGGAAATCTACCTCCACATATGCCAATGATGATATTATTATAGATATCAATGCCCTCACAAGAATAAGCCCCAATTACCTCAGAGACCTTAACTTCTATGTATGTATATCTACCCACTTAGGAAATCACGTATGCTCAATCCTCAATAACTAAAGAGATGAATGATATGAAGAGTATCTTGAAGACATTCTACAATGAGATAATCAGTCTCAAAAGGTAGCAATCTATTCCTTTGAAGCCCCCTTTCAATAACTACCAAGAAAGGAGAGCACTATACCAACAAAACTGGTACCAAAAGAGACAAAGGCCAAACCATCAAGCTCCGAATCACCAAGTGCCAAATCACCAGATGTGACCTATGAACTAAATGGTTGTGGTACCCAACCATTTGTATAGAGTATTGCCTAATACAAATAGAGAGCTAGTTGATAGCCAAAATAACTTGGCAAATAAATCTAATTCATGGTGGTTTCCTTGTAATGATACTCATGTACCCTAAAACTATCCAAGTGGTAGGCTATGGTAGAAGGTTATCAAATAAATATGATAAGGGAATGCCCATGATTTGGCCTACACATACGAGTCTCTAGTGATTGAGAATGCTTTCTTGATGGCATAAATGTGGGGGATATCCCTATAACAATAAGAATAAATAACCCTAGATCACGTACTATTCTCCCAAGTTGAAGGTGAAGACATTGTCTACATGAGCAAAGTTCCTGTGTATAGGACCTCATACATTCAATAAGACTACTATAATCACTCAAAGAAATTATTGACTGAAATCCATGAAGATGCTCTAAGGCCCAAATTGACCTTTGAGAAAGGCCCAACACCTCAGCCCTCACCTCTAACATATCCAAAGTAGAGTAAGGTAGTGCAAAACAAAGAAAAATATCTTGATGTTTCACCTCAAGGGTCATACAACATGCTGGAATAGATGAAGAGGGTTCCATCTAACCTCTCCCTTTGAGATGTACTAGCAATCCCTGAGCAGAAGTCTCTATTGAAAGAGGCCTTGGATAACCAAGAAAATCCCATGCAAGTAAATATGACTAAGGAACCCATAAGGACAAAGGGGAAGGAAGCTAACATGAGTGCACAACCCTAGATGCCCTCCATATTCATCAATACAAAAGAGGGGGTAAGCAAAAAAAACCTAATCTATTTTATTTGACACTAATTATGGGAAAGAAATTATTGGACAACTCTATGATCTATTTGGGTGCAAGCATGATGGGGATGTTTAAACAAATAGTAAATGCATTGAAACTAAAGTATGAGCCCTTGAATAAAAGAGTGATGTAGTTGGATTGCAAAAAGGTTCAAACCTTAGTGATCATCAGGGCTCTTCCCCTAATGTTATATTTTTGTCCTAGCATTACTATAGCACAAGAGATTATAGTGATAGACATCCCACCTATTTTTGACCTATGTTTGTGAAGAGAATTCACTACCAAAATAGGTGGGTACTTATCATTGGACTAGTCGCATCTAATCTTGAGGACCAATTATGGTTTAAAGTTAAAAGTGTTGTTCAAACCACTTAACCCAAAACACATAGTGGATGGAGTTATGATGAACTTATAATTATTACACACCTCCTTCTCAAGAATGGAGATGCACTATATGGAGATGCTCAAAGGAGAAAAGGTTATAGATACCAGATGTCCAGAGGAAGAATCCCTTGTCAATGAATTCATTGAAAATGACCCATTCACAAACTTGGACACCATATGCCTTGGAACCTATGTGAACCATGATGAACGTTATGCCATTCCTAAGGTTGTAAATAAGAAAGGAGATTAGATTCAAGGGATTGAAGATGAATCTATTTCCGTGACTCTATATTTTTATGGTGTAAAATGCAAGACCAGCTTTACAGATGGCATCTGAATAACATCTCCTTCTAGAAAATATACCCTATAAGACTTCTAATTTTAGTTATTCTATACAAATAATGAGGTTGAATATGAGGTGTTATTCTATGGCCTCAACCTCATCAAGTGGATAGGCATCAAATAGATAAAGGTATTTGGGAATTTCAAATTAGTAATAAGGTAGGTAAGGGTGGTAGCATCCACAAAGAACATGCACATGAGATCTTACCACCATCATATATGGGATCTTATTAAATACTTCAAATACTTAAACATTTAAATCATCCCAAAGGCCATGAATGTGGAGGCTGAAAAAATGGCAATGACTAGTTTCAAATTTATCCTAGTGACAAACTTGTTCATCAATGATCAAGTAGTGTGGGTAATCATCAGACTTACTATCCTAGAGAATGACCAAAATAAGCAAGTGTTTGAAAATTATGCTTAAATTATCATGTTCCTATATTAATCACGAAAATTCATGGAGAAATTACAAAAAAACATTGAAGAGGCTTACGAGCACCAAATCATGTAGTTAAATACCAACAAGTTATCAGAGGACCTCATTACCCTAAAAAATATTTTTGACTTTGATGATGCAAAGAATGACAATCAAAATTTCATTGCAGATAAGGGTGATTACTCTAATCTTGGTGTCAAAGGTGGAAGGAAGATAAAGGTTGGAAAATAAGTCCCTCATAAAGATAAATAGTGGTTCATTTATTTTTATCACAAATATAAAGGAGTCAATGCATGGACTTTTGATGACTTGAATGGATATCACCATGAGGTCTTTTAACACACTATAGACTTGGTAGAAGGAGCAAAAATAGTTTGTTAAAAATAACGACCAATAAACCCAAAGATTAAATCTTTGGTGGCTTAACAACTCAATAAACTAATTGAATCTAAGATTATATACCCAATTAAGCATTCAATTTTTGTGTCCAATATATTCCCTATGCAAACAAGGAGTTGAGAGATCTAACTACACATGGATTTTTGAGATATAAATAAGGCATCCTTGAAGGGCCATTACCCCCTTCCTTCTATAGAGTAGATCCTCCAGATAGTAGCGTGTGTGGAGATGTTTTCTCTACTAGATGGATTTTTGGGGTATAATAAGGTGCGGGTGAATGAAAAAGACTAGCACAAGACCACCTTCACCATAAAGTGGGAAACCTTTGCATATACAAAGATGAATTTTGGCTTCTTTAATACTGGGGATACATTCCATCAAGCAATGGATGTTGATTTTTAAGGCCTAATAAGTAATACAATCCTCATATACCTAGATGACCTCAATATTTTTGTGAGGAAAAGTATGTTTACTTTGACCATCTGGAGAAGGTCTTCCAAAGATGTCAAGAATTTGGGGTGTCTAAACCCCAAGAAATGTGGCTTTGGAGTGTCGCAAGGCAAGCTTCTTGGATATATAGTATACAAAAAAGGGATCACCATTGATACAAAGAGAATAAATGCCATCAAAGACTTAACCTTCCCTATAAACAAGAAGGGAATTTAGTCTTTCTTTGGAAGGATTAATTTCATTAGCAGGTTTATATATGAATTTATAGGATTAGTGAGACCAATCACCCTAATGCTAAATAAGGACCAAGCCATAAAGTAGACACCTAAAGGAATAACAACATTTGATGAAATTAAGGATGCAATATCTACCATGACTATACTGGTTAACCTTGACTTTTAAAAAGATTTCATTATGTACATTTACGCTCAAAAGGAAGAGGAAGGAACAAATGAACACTTGATCACAATTTACTCAAAAACAATAAGTGGGTATGAAGTCAAATATAATTTCATAGAGAGATAGGATTTCTCCATAGTCAAGGGTCTCAAGAATTTAGGCATCTTATTATGGGGAGCAAATTAATGGTGTATGTGACCCACTCCAACATTTGTTAATACATAATGGAAGGAAAAATCATCAAAAAATAGGCCAATTAGATCACCAAGATCCTATATTATCACATCAAAGTTAGGCTAACTAAGGTGATGAAAGGAAGTAGAACCTATGAGTACCTAACCTAATGTGCAGATATCCTATTGGAGGAATAAGGGATGCAAAAAGTGGTCCTCCTAAACCAATTTGAAGATGATGAATCTTGTGTGGTCAATCAGACCCATTTCATGCAAACTAGTCAGTATCCCAATGATCTCCCTATACATAAAATGCATTTTATAGGTTGGATGGGTCTAGATACACACTAATCTAGGGAGTCTTGATCAAAATAAACTTTGATGGAGATTTACTACAATGTGTTAAAACACACCAAGCTAGGAAAATCCTCCAAGATATGCACTTTGTTCCCCTAGGTGGTCACTTCTCAATAAAAAACAACACAATAAATATCATATGTATGGGGTATTACTATCCAAACATGTTCACAGACATCCACCAAGAAATAAAAAAATGCCAAAAATTATAGATCTTCATGGGGAAAGAAATAATTTGGTGATACCACTAAACCCAATCGTGACTGATCAACCCTTCACATAGTGGGGTCTATATTTCATTGAGATGATCAATCCTACATCAATAATTATTCAAAAGTGGATATTGATAGCCACTAACTACTTCACCAAGTGCACCAAATTAGTCCCACTAAGAGAGGCAAGAAAAAATATGATTCTTGGATTGTTAGAAGAACGCATAAAAAGATTTAGCATGACCAAGACAATCTTATCTAGAAACATGAAAGCCTTCATCAAGTGTAATATTTTTAAGTTCATGTTATAAAATCAAATACTCTTAAAATTTTCATCCAATTACTACCTATAACGAAACGTATTGGTACAGTCAAAAAAATTAATTTGATAAGTTTGATCTAAAGGATGGGTACTGACTAGGATAGGGAGTGGTACATGCACGTGAGGGAAGCTCTTTGGGCTAACTGCATCACTCCAAAATAGATCCTAAAAACCTCCTTGTATGAATGTTTGTAAAAAAAGAGGTAGTCATGCTGGCATCATCAAAAATCCCCACCATATAGCTTCTAAAAGCTATTGAAATTGTATAAAATGGACCAATCTAGGTAAGAATCACATAGTTACTCAGCCTCTAAGAAGCAAGTTAATAAGAAAACAATGTAAAAATTACCTAACAATAAGTGGTCAAGTGATGGTTCGATAAGAAGGTGTGGGACCTTAGATTCAAACTTGAAGATTCAGTCCTCAAATATGATCAAAGGGCCATAAAGTCAAGCTGGCATGTGAAGTTTAACTCTCTATGGAGGGGACCATTTTGTATCATCATCAATAGGTAGGTAAATTATTTCAAATTAGAAGATGAAGAGGGTAATTCCTTGGATATCTTAGTTAATTTTATTGATTTTAAGAATATCAAATAGCTTACTCATTTTAACTTGTACATATTTAGTTAGTTTAAATTTGTATTTGTATTTTTCATTTCCTTTGTTTCCCTTTTCATCATTAGTTTATTTAAACAAGTGTCGTGGATACAAGTGGATCATCTAGTTACCATGTGTCCCTACCTTAACTCTCTTAAATATTCAAAAGAAAACATTATCTAAAAGATATTTAGTTACTCAAATCACCTATCATTAATGTCAGATGCTCTATTTTGTGAGATTCCTAATAAATATCATCACAAATCTCTTATGAATGGCTTTTTGACTATTTATACTACCATTATCATTTATGAGGCAACCATTTTCAAATTTTCCATAGTGAACACACCTAGAAACAACATTGTATAAATAACCTTGCCTCATCCAAACCAAAAACTTAGATGTATTACAATTTTTGAAGAACATTATGTAATTGAGTATAGCATAAAAGAGTAGAGAGAGCTGAGCCTAGAAATGAGAAATTTGTGAGTGGATTTCCTCACACAGTATCTTGTTCATGATAGATATTTATTTATGACAAGAATACACAAGATGGATCCTTACACATCTTTAGGGGAGATAATCATTCCATAAGACAAAGAATCCATGGCTCGGATAACCAGGGTGACATTCCCTCTAAATATGTAGTGAGTAAATCCTATGTTTCCATTCTCGCTCGATAAAAAGAGAAAGTGAAAAATGTCAAGAAGGTGGCTAAAAGGGAATATAGAGACAAAACATTGGTCACTAATTTTTTGGATGATATGTTTAATCCTAATCTCACCAAGAATCCCAAAAATTTGAGAGATGATTCTCACACTTGAATGTTGGAAAGGGTCTGTAGGGATGGGTATGACTCATTCAACTACAAAGTGATAGACTACACATTGGAGTAGTTCATGCTAACTTATGTTCATCTATGCCCAAAAATCATCACCCTCTACATAGAGAGGTATGATGCCATCACTAGCATAATTACTAACAACACCCACTTAAGGGTGAAAATTAGTATGGATGGTATCAAGAAGATGCTACAACTCCCTCGTGAACCCATAAGTGATATTTCCAGCATGGAAATTATTTAGGATGAGCGGGACTTCTGATTCCATGAAAAGGTGCACTTATTTAGCTTTCTCCTCAAGAGTGACATCAAAAAGATGCCTCCTCTACCCATCTCCCTGGTGAGATTCCAAATATAGTACTTAAAGGACACCTTGTCTATGTTAGCCTTCATCTTTGGGATGGACTCTAATGCCAATCTCAATGAATTTTAGTTGGGGGTGTTCTTCCTCCTAACCATGATGAGAAAGGGGGACGTGTATAAGATTGATTTTGTAGAGTCCATCACTACCACCATGAAAAATAAGCTATAAATTATTTTGATGTTTTTTACCTTTTAGTACTCATCCTTCCTCCTGCATCTCATTTTCGACCAGCACTCCCAATTATTCTCCATATATCTCATCCTCAATTCCTTTGATACAAATTTTTTCCCAAATATGGTGACTCTAATCACCATTTATACCTAGATCTTGTAAGTCACACAAGATAACTATGAGTTCTAAACTCTGTTCATAGCTCTAGTTCTCATCAACCTCAACATAGAGGCCATTACATTTATAATGATGAATATGTAGTGGTCATGGGTCACTAAGAGTAGGATCTTGGTCTACTAGTTCTAGGGAACCCATTTTTAATTATTCAGAGTGCATGGGTTCCAAGGAGAACCCTTTCGACTCTCATTCCTACTAATTAAAAAGACCCTAACCCTAGATCAGTAAATAAAATAAAGGTATAAAATTATTAAACCATACTCCAATTTTGATAATGGAGAAGGATATGAGACCTTTAAGAGTCTATGGGATGAGCATCACCTAAATGAAAGGCTAATGGAAGTAAGATTCTCTCTTGAGATAGAGATAAAAGGAGAAGAAGAAGAGGAAGGAGAACAACTAGATACCCCTAGGAAATAAGTGAGGGATGTAGCATTGTAGAAGGAATATGAGGTTAGAAGTTCAAAACTCTTTAACTTATCCACCCTCATGTACCCATATCCCACATTCCCAAATAAAAAATAAGCCCCTTCCAAGCACCAAATGATTGGTTCATCCCTCCACCAAATCTAATTTATAATAATGTACTCTTCTCATGGCCCCTTCTTTCCAATTTTACTTCTCCTAATGCCTCCACATCTCCATCCATAATCTCACCTCATCTGGTGGCTATGTCTAGTACCCAGCCAATTAATTCCCTCGCTCCAGTCTCTGCTTTAACCATTCAACCCACCACCAAGCTCTTACCACTTTCTTCAGCGGTCTTGATCTCTTCCTTCAAGCATTTCCTAACCCCTCCACCTTCATCATTTGTCTCATCCTCCATCATGACATAATCTCCACTTAACAAACCCCACAAACCTCCACCTTTCTCTCCATACACCCTCACCCTTCATTCACTCACCTCCATACGGATAAGGTTCATTTCTTCACAAAAATAAGTGATCATTCCATTTGTGCTATCGAATCCCCTTTGTAGGGTAGAATATTCAAGCACTAGACTAGTACCATAAGAAGATGGAATTGGTAAGGAGGGCCTATGAGGCTTAAATAGAGAAGAAAATGGGAAAATGATCCATGTCCCCTACATAGACTCACATGTAGTCATTCTATGACCTTGCACAATAATCCCTCTTGATTGCCAATCTGAACCCTCAAGTAGTTAATTGCCAAGAATAGATGCATCCAAGGGACTATGGCATACAAGTTGTTAGCCTCAATCTCAGCTAGGCTAAACCCATTGATAGGGTCAATCTAATGGAGAAAATGTATAAGTTTTTAACTCCAGACTACATCAAATCACCATGATTTCTAGAGAAGACCAAGGTGAAGGCTACGATCGACTGCCTCAATACTAAGGCTTAGGTCAAAGATGCAGAGCTCAATAATGTGAATTCTAACCCTTAGATCCATGTCTCTAGTGAGAGATTCTAGGTAGAAGTTAATATAAGATTGGCCTCTGAGACAAAGCTATAAGAAAGAGAGATTGAACTGGTGTAGACCTATTAAAATCTATTAGATTCTGAAATCCTAGGTCAATTATAGTAGTAGGCATAATAATAATCCTTGGTCAAGGACCAAGAAATGGAAAAGGTAAAGAATGACCTTGCCACCCACTCAAAAACCATAAAAACCTCCCCATGATCTACTAGTTATACAAATCATACTGTAAAATGATCAAAGGCATGACTATAAACCTAAAACTAGGCCCATCTTCATCATAGATTCATAGAATCTGAGCTCTCAGGTAGGAAAATTCATTGACCAGGTCATCACCTTCATGTCCCCCAAGGTCTTGGATTCATATCTTCTCATCTAAAATATTTAAAATAATTTGGATGAAATACTACAATAAGTATGGGTGGCTGACTGAAGGTAGGTGGCAGTAAAAGTAAATAAATTCTTAGACTCTTATAAGGTAGCTAACAAATGTAAGTCATTCCTTAATTCCTTATTATACGTAGCTCACAATAGGAGGGGATACATAAAAAAATATTCCAATTGGGATTCCCCTCCCCATTCTTGGTAGACAACAACATCCTTTGAGAGGACCAAATTAAAGTGTTGTTAAAACAAAAGTAGAATGACCAAACTATGTTCATAGGTCTCAGTCAATCATCTGGTGTGTCTAAAGTGGAGAAGGTATTTCATCCACTCACCTAGTTAGAGTTCTAAATGCTAGTGGTTTCTCAAGGCTTTCAGATTATCTCCTTCATGGAGATCACTGATTTAGATAGTTTTCAATGATCCTAATAAGAAGACCCAGCCTAAGGAAGAAGAGTGGACACCTTTTCAAGTGCTATTCAAAATTTGTAAGTTTGCAAGATCTTTCTCCATTTGAAATTTTTTTCTTTGACTAGTCTGAGTACCATAGATTTGGATTTTCCCATTCATAATTAGATGCTCCTGTGAGTCACCAAGAAATATCAATCAAAATCCATGTTTTCTTATTTTGGAGTAGTCGGCCATTTTGCCTTAGGCTTGATCGATGCCTTCCATGGTCTTCGTTTGGCATATTCCTTATCAGGATCCACTTTTAAATTTTTTTTAGAGTACCAGCCTCCTTCTACTTCTCTCCACATTTTAGGCTAGTTCTTCTTCAGCCCAAATAAGCTCTCATTTACCTCTAATGTAGTGCAAGCTCTACACATGGTAGACCAACGCTTGTCCAAGGCTGGTTCATTTTGTTTAGACCTTTGGATAGTGCCATTAGATAATGTATGAACTTATTAGGCCCACCAATCCATTTATTGGTGAATATATTTCCAATATGTGGTACCCTCATGCTTATTTTTAAAAATAAATTCCTAACTTTTGTGAAAGGAACATATACTTTATACGTGACACTCACAACCTCAAGCTTGTTAAAAAATTGCACATTTATTTGAAGAGGCACCAAATCAACACATGTTATGCTAATGCTTATCCATGAGTATCTTTGCTCTATCAGACATTGGAGTTGCTTTATTAACTCGTCAGAAAAAGAAAGGGACCCACCATGTAATTATAAAAAGAAGGAGATGAGCCTTTCCACATGATGTGACCATGATTTTTCAAAGGCCAAAACGTTCCTGTCAAGTAAATTATTTACACCATTGGCCAAGGCAAGTGTATCACCATCCCTAGTGGTATAATATATACAACTCTAAAGATATACACATGGCATCATTATGAACCTCATAAGAATCATGGCCTTAACATGATAAAGTGGTCATGTAATATCTAGGATCTGAAGGCTAACTGCACTCATGATCTTGATTACCTCATTTAGTTCAAATGGCATTATCATGGTTATGAGTATTGGGATTCCTAGGTGTCATTATCATGAGAGGTCATCTCATATATTCTAGGCTCATCCCTTCTAAAATTGGGGTTATCATTTTATTGGTATTTTCTACTTTTCTATGTAATCATTTATAATAGATGCATAACTCTATGATCGATATGGGTGCAAGCACAATGGGGATGCTTAAAAAAATATCAAATGCACTGTAACTAAATTTTGAGCCCTTGAATAAAGGAGTGATGTAGTTATATAAGAAGAAGGTTCAAACCTTAGGGATCATCAGGGCTCTTCCCCTCATGTTATATTTTTGTCATATCATTACTATATCAGAAGACATTGTAGTGATAGACATCCTACCTACCTTCAGCTATGTTTGTCAAGAGACTTCACCACCAAAATAGGTGGGTGATTACCATTAGACTAGTCATGTCTAATCCAGAGGACCAAATATGGTTTGAAGTTGAAATTGTTGTCTAAACCACTTCACCTAAAACACATAGTGGATGGAGTTATGATGAACTTAGAGGTATTACACACCTCCTTCTCAAGAATAGAGATGCACTATATATAGATGCTTGAAGGATAAAAGGTTATAGATACCAAAATTCCAGAGGAAGAATCCCTTGTCAATGAGTTCATTGAAAATGACCCATTCAAAAACTTTAACACCATATGCCTTGGAACATATGCTAACCATGATGAAGTTCAAGCCATTCTTGAGGTTGTAAAGAAGAAAGGAGATTAGACTAGAGCCTTGAAGATGAGTATATTTTCTTGACTCTACGTTTTGATGGTACAAAATGCAAGATGAACATTAAAGCGAGATTCTAACTAACATCTCATTTCACAAAAGAGACCCTCTGAGCTTTCTAATTTTAGTTAGCCTATATAAATAATGATATTGAATATGAGGTGTTATTCCATGGCCTCAGCCTCACTGAGTGGATTAACATCAAATAGCTAAAGGTATTTGGAAATATCAAATTAGTAATACAACAAGTAATTGGGGGTAGCATCCACAAAGAATATGTGCATGATATCTTACCTCCATCATATATGAGATCTTATTGAAGACTTCAAATCATTCAACATTTAAATCATCCCATGGGCCATGAATGTAGAGGCTAACAAAGTGGTAATGACTAGTTACCAATTTATCCTAGTGATAAACTTGTTCACCAATGATCAAGAAGTATGTGTAATCATCAAACTTTCTATGCTAGATAATGACCAAAACAAGTAGGTGTTTGAAAATGATTTGTAAATTATCATGTTCCTTTAGTAAAAATGAAAATTAATCGAAAAACTACAAAAAAACATTGAAGAGTCTTAAGGGGACCAAATCATGTAGTTAAATATGAACAAGTTATTAGAGGGCCTTATTACCCTAAAAAATATTTTTGACTTTGATGATGCAAGGAATGACAAGAAAAAGTTTGTTGCAAATAAGGTTGATTACTCCAATCTTGATGTCAAAGGCGGAAGGAAGCTAAAGGTTTGAAAATAAGTCCCTCATAAAGATACGTAATGGTTGGTTTATTTCTGCATCAAATATAAAGGAGTCATTGCATGGACTTATGATGACTTGAATAGATATGACCGTGATGTCATTCAACACACTGTAGACTTGGTATAAAGAGAAAAACTAGTTTAGTATAAACAAATGACAATAAACACAAATATTAAATATTTGATGTCCTTAGAGCTCAATAAACTAATTGACTCTAAGATTATATACCCAATTAAGCATTGAATTTTGGTGTCCAATCTATTCCCTATGCAAATGAGGAGTTGAGAGATCTAACTATAAATGGATTTTTGAGATATAAATAAGGCATCCTTGAAGGGCCATTACCCACTTCCTTTTGTAGAGTATATCCTCCAGAGAGTAGCATGTGTGGAGATGTTTTCTCTACTTGATGGATTTTTGGGGTATAATCAGGTGTGGGTGAATGAGAAAGACCATTAAAAGACAACCTTCACCATAAAGTGGGAAACCTTTGCATATACAAAGATGCCTTTTGGCCTCTCTAATACTATGGAGACATTCCAATAGGGAATGGACATAGATTTTAAAGGCATAATAAATAATATCATCTTAATATACCTAGATGACCTCACTATTTTTTAAAGGAAAAACATGATCACTTTGACCATCTGGATAAGGTCTTCCAAAGATGTCAAGAATTTGGGGTGTCTCTTAACCCCAAGAAATGTGGCTTTGAAGTGTTGCAAGGCAAGCTAATTGGATATGTAGTATAGAAAAAAGGGATCACCATTGATACAGAGAGAATAAAGGCCGTCAAGGACTTAACCTTGCCCATAAACAAGAAGGGAATCTAATCTTTCCTTGGAAAAATTAATTTCATTAGGAGGTTTATATCTGACTTTGTAGGATTGGTGAGACCAATCACCCTAATACTAAAGAAGGACCAAGTCTTAAAGTGGACACCTAAAATAAAAACAACATTTGATGAAATTAAGGATGGAATATATACCATGACTATACTGGTTAACCTTGACTTTTACAAAGATTTCATTATGTATATTTACAGGAGTGAGCATAACCTAGCGGTTGTGTTAACTCAAAAGGAAGAGGAAGGAACAAATGAGCACCTAATCACAATTTACTCAAAAACACTATGTGGGTATAAAGTCAAATATAATTTCATAGAGAGATATGATTTCTCCATAGTCAAGGGCCTCAAGAATTCAGGCATCTTATGATAGGGAAATTATTAATGGTGTATGTGGCCAACTTCAGCATTTGTGAATACATAATGAAAGTAAAAATCATAAAAAAATAGGCCAATTATATCACCAAGATCCTAGAGTATCACATCAAAGTTAGGATAACTAAGGTGGTGTAAGGAAGTAGAATCTGTGAGTACCTAGCTGAATGTGCAGATGTCCTACTAGAGGAATAAGGCATGCTAAATGTTGTCTTGTTGAACCAATTTGAAGATAATGAATCTTGGGTGGTCAATCAGACCCATATCATGCAAATTGGTAGTATCTCAACGATATCCCTACACATAAAAGTAAATTTATAGGTTTCATGGGTCTAGATACACACTAATCTAGGGAGTCCTATTTAAAAGAAACTTTCATGGAGATTTACTATAATGTGTTAAAACACCAAGCTGGGAAAATCCTCCAAGATATGTAATTTTCTCTCCCAGGTGGACACTTATTAATAAAAATCACCACAACAAAGATCATTTTGATGGGGTATTACTAGCCGACCATGTTCATAGACTACCAACAAGCAATAAAAAATGCCCCAAATTCTAGTTCTTCATGGAGAAAGAAAGAATTTGGTGATACCACTTAACCCAATCATGACCAATGAACCATTCACATAGTGGGGTATATATTTCATTAAGATGATCAATCTTGCATCAATAAATATTCACAAGTGGATATTGACAATCACTAACTACTTCACCAAGTGCACCGAAGCAGTCCCATTGAGAGAGGCAAGAAAAAATATGATTCTGGGATTCTTAGAAGAAATAATGGAAAGATTCAGCATGACCAATACAATGCTAGACTCCCAAAATTTTTAGAGAGGGTGCTCACACCTAAATTTTTCAAAGGGTGTGTAGGGATGGGTATGACTCATTCAAATAAAAAATGTTAGACTACACATTGGAGTAGTTCATGATGACTTATGTTCATCCATACCAAAAAATCATTGCCCTCTACATAAAGAGGTTTGATTCCATCACTAGCATAATTATTGATAGCACCCACTTAAGGGTTAAAATCTGTATGGGTGGTATCAGGAAGATGTTACAGCTCTCAAGTAACCCCAAGGGTGATATGTTTAACATGGAAATATTTTAGAATATATTAGACTCATGATTCCATGAAAAGGTGTACTTGATTATCTTTCTCCTCAATAGTGACATCAAAAATATGCCTCCTTTACCCATCCCCTTGGCAATATTCCCCATGTTGTACTTGAAGGACCCCTTGTCTATGTTAGGATTCATCTTTGGGATGGACTCTAATACCAATGTTGATGACTTTTATTTGGTGGCATTTTTCCTCCTAACCATGGTGGAAAAAGGGGAGGTGTACAAGATGGATTTTGTAGAGTTGATCACCACCACCGTAAATAATGAGCTAGAAATCTTTTTGATGTTTGGTACATTTTTGGTACTCATCCTTCCTCTTGCATCTCATTTTGTACGAGTACTCCCAGTTCTTCTCTATGTATCTCAACCTCATTTCCTCTCACATAAATTTTTTCCCAAATATGGTGACTATAGTCACCATTTTGACCCACATCTTTTAAGTCACACAAGAATACTATGAGTTCTTAGATCTCTACCTATCTCTTATTCTCATCGACCTCAACATAGATGGAATTACATTTAGAATGATGAATACACAGTGGTCATGGCTAACTGAGAGTAGGATATTGGTTAACTGGTTATAGAGAACCCATTTTTCATTCATTTGAGTGTATGGGTTCCAAGGAGAACCCTTTTAGCTCTCATTCATTCTAATGAAGAAGACCCTAGCCCTAGGATTGGCTCACCCAATGATGTGGTGTACTCCATTTATGGAGAAGAAAAGAAGTAAGGCCTTTATGATTTATTTTTCACTAGAGGGGGCATCACAGTGGTAAAGAGGTAGTAGGGATGCCCACTCATGGCCAAGTAGGTGGAGGTCAACCTCAACCTAATTGAGGAAAAATAGAACTATGATCTAGATGGATACATAGTGTCGTTGAAGACCACCAACACTCCTAAGCATCATACCTAACCATACCTAGAGCAGAGGAGGTCACCCATAAAAGACATCCTCCATAATTACTTAGATTTATCTTTGATCTCATTGGATGAACTCAAATTATGGGAATCTTTATACAATATAGTCCAAACATACGACTCATCTAAAATATTCATGAAGGGGATAAAGAAGTATCTCACCTATAGGAATTAGAGCGAATAAAAAACCATCACTAATATAAAATATAGGTATGAGATCAGTAAACCATACTCTAATTTTGATAATGAAGAAGGATATGATACCTTCAAGAGTCTATGGGATGAGCATCACCTACATGAAAGGCTAGTGGAAGAAAGATTCTCTCTTGAGATAGAGATAGAAGGAGAATAAGAAGAGGATGGAGAATATGAAGATACCCCTGGGAAAGAAGTGAGGGATGTACCATTGTAGAATGAAGATGAGGTCTTATAAGTTTAAAAACCTTTAACTTATCCACCCCCATGTAACCATATCCCACATCTCCATAGAAATAATAAGCCCCTTCCAAGCACCACACAATTGGTTCATCCCTCCACCAGAGCCAATGTAGAAGAAGGTACTATTATCATGGCCCTTTCTTTCCACTTATACTTCTCCCAATACCTCCACATCTCCATCCATAATCTCACCTCAAGTTATGGCCCTATGTACTACCCAACCAATTACTTCCCTGGCTCCACACTACTCTTAATCTATTCAACCCACCATTGAGCTCCTACCACTTTCTTCAATGGTCCCAATCTCTTCCGTCAAGAATTTCCTAACCCCCCTTCCTTCATTATTTGTCTCATACTAAATCATGGCATAATATCCATTTACCCCACCCCATAGACCTCTGCCTTTCTCTCCTTCCACCCTCACCCTTCATTTACTCACCCCTATAGGGATAAGGTTCATTGATTCACACCAATAAGTGAACATTCCATTTGTGTTGTCATAGGGAATCCCCTTATTAGGGTAGAAAATTCAAGCACTAGATTAGTACCATAATAAGATGGATTTATTAAGGATGGCCCGTGATGCTTGAATGGAGAAAAAAATGGGAAAATAGTCCAAATCCTCTGCACAGACTCACATGTGGTCATTCTATGACCTTGCACAATAATCCCTCATGATTGCTCATATAGACACTCAAGTTGTTTAGACCTAAGAATAGATTTAGCTAAAGGAATATGGCATACAATTTCTTAGCCTCGATCTCAGCCAAGACAGACCCACTGACAAGGTCAAGTTGATGGAAAAATATAGAAGCTTGTAACTGTAGACTACATCAAATCAACCTGATAGCTAGAGAGACCAAGGTGAAGGCTACAATTGATCTAATTAATGTTAGGGCTTAAGCCAAAGATACGGAGCTTGATAAAGAGAGTTCTAACATTTAGATCCACGTCACTAGTGAGAGATTCTAGGTAGAAGTTAATATATGATTGGCCCCTGAGACCAAGCTATAGGAAAGAGAGACTAAACTGGTGCAGACCTATCAAAATATCTTAGGTTCTAAAATACTAGGTTAATTACAGAATCAAGCATAATAATAACCCTTGGTCAAGGAAAATGAAATTGAGAAGATAAAGAATAACCTTGTCACCCACTCATAGACTACAAAAATCCTCACCATGATCTATCAACTATACAAATATTATTGGAAAATGATCAAAGGCATGACTTCAAACATCAAAAGGGCCCTCACCTTTATATAGATTCATAGAATCTAAGCTCTTAGGTAGGAACAATCATTGAACATGTCATCACCTTCATATCCCTTTAGGTCTTGGATTCATATCTCTTCATAAAAAATCTTTACAACACTTTGGATGAAACACTGCAAGAAGCAGTGGTCACTAACTGAAGATAGGTAGTGACAAAAGTAAACAAATTCCTAGACTCTAATAAGGTAGAAAACAAAGGCAAGGCAATCCTTAATGCCTTACAATAGGTAACTCAAGATAGGATGGGACATGTCAAACAACTATTCCAATTCAGACTCCCATCCCCATTCCTGGTAGTTAACAACATCCTTTGATAGGAGTAAATTAAAGTGCTACTAGAATAGAAGCAAAATGATGAAACTATATTCATAGGTCTTAGTCAATCATCTGGTGTCTCTAAAGTTGAGAAGATATTTCAGCTATTCACCTAGTTGGATTTCTAAATGCTAATGTTTTTTTAAGGATTATAGATTATCTCCTTCATGGAGATCATTGATTTAGATAGTCTTAAAGGGTCTTAATAAGAAGACCCAACCTAAAGAGGAATAGTGGACACCTTCATAAGCACTTTTCAAAATTTATAAGTTTTCGAGATCTTTCTCCTATTTTTAAATTTTTATTTGACTCATCTGAATACTATAGATTTGGGTTCTCCCATCCATAATCAAATGCTCATGTGAGTCACCAAGAACTATGGATCAAAATCCATGTTTTCTCATTTTGGAGTAGTCAGCCATTTTACCTCAAGCTTACTCAATGCTTGCCATGGTTCTTCCTTCGACATATTCCTTTTCAAGATCCTTTTTTCAAATGTTGTCAAAGTATCAAACTCCATATACTTCTCCCCATATGTCAGTCTAGTTCTTCTTCAACCCAAATAAGCTCTCATTTTCCTCTGGTGCAGTGCAAGCTTGACACATGATAGACCAATGCTCGTCCAAGGATGGTTCATTTTGTTCAATCTTTTGGATAGTGCTATTAGATAATGTATGAATTTATTAGGCCCAAAAAACTATTAATTGGTGAATGTGTTTCTAATGTATGGTACCCTCATGCTTATTTTTATATTGAAATGCTTAACTTCTCTAAAAGGAGAATTAGCTTTACATGTGGCACCCTCACACTCAACCTTGATAATGAAGTGCCCATTTATTTGGAGAGGCACCAAATCAACACATGTCATGCTCATGTTTATCCATGAGAATCTTTGGTCTATTAGACCTTGGAGTTAATTTATTATCTAGTCAAAAAAAGAAAGGGACCCACCATGCGGTTATAACCAGAAGGATACAAACCTTTCCACATGTCATGACCATGCTTTTCCAAAGGCCAAGACTTTCCTATTAGGTAAATGAGCTATACCATTTACCAAGGTAAGTGGATCCCCATCCCTTGTGGTATAATAGATACAACTCTAATTATATACATGTGGCATCATTACGACCCTCCTAAGCATTGTGGCCTTAATAAGATAAAGTGGTCATGTAATATCTAGGATCAGGAGACTAACTGCACTTATGATCCTGATTCCCTCTTTTATTTCCAATGGCATAATCTTGGTTGTGAGTGTTGGGATTTCCATGTGTCATTATCATGAGATGTCATCTCAATTATATATTCTAGCCTCATCCCTTTTGGAAATGGGGTGATCATTTTACTAGTATTTACTGCTTTTCTAAGTAGTCATTTGTAATAGATGCACAACTACATGATCAATTTAGGTGCAAGCACGATGGGGATGCCTAAAAAAATATCAAATGCACTATACGTAAAGTATGAACCCTTGAATAAAGAAGTTATGTAGTTGGATGGGAAGAAGGTTCAAACCTTAGGGATCATTAGGGATCTTCCCCTCATGTTATATTTTTATCCTAGCATTACTTTAGCACAAGAAATTTTAGTGATAGACATACCACATGTCTTCAAGATATGTTTTTCAAGATAATTCACCACAAAAATAGGTGGGTACTTATCATTGGATTAGTCCCATCTAATCCTAAGGACCAAGTATTATTAAAAGTTGAAAGTGTTTTTCAATCCACTTCACCTAGAATACATAGTGGAAAGAGTTATGATGAGATTAAAAGTATTGAAAACCTCTTTATAAAGAATGGAGATGCACTATATGGAGATGCTTGAAGGAGAAAAGGTTGCAGATAGTAGAAGTGTAGAGGAAGAAGCCCTTATAAATAAATTCATTGAATATGACCCATTCAAAAACTTTGCAACCATATGCCTTGGAACTTATGTGAACCATGACGAATGTCAGGCCATTCTTGAGGTTGTAAATAATAAAGGAGATTAGAGCAGAGGGCTTAAATATGAGTCTGTTTACTTGACTCTACATTTTTATGGTGTGAAATGCTAGACTAGCTTTAGATCTAACATCTGGTTAATATATCCTTCTAGCTTTAGTTACCCTATAAAAATAATGAGGCTGACTAGGATGTACTATTCCATGGCCTCAAACTCACCAAGTAGAGAGGCATCAAATAGCTAAAGGTATTTGGCAATTTCAAATTAGTAGTAAGGCAAGGAAGGGGGGTAGCATCCACAAAGAACATGTGCATGAGATCTTACGACCATTGTATATGAGATTTTATTGAATCCTTGAAATCCTTGAACATTCAAATCACCCTAAGGGCCATGAATATGGAATCTTAAAAAATGGAAATGACTAGTTCTAAATTTATCCCAGTGACAAACTTGTTTACCAATGATCAAACAGTGTGGGTAATCATCAAACTTGTTATCCCAGACAATGACCAAAATAAGTAGGGGTTTGAAAATGATGCTTAAATTGTCATGTTCCTCTAGTAATAATTAAAATTCAATGAACAACTACCAAAAAACATTGAAGAGGCTTATGTGGACCAAATCGTGTATTTAAATACCAACAAGTTATCAGAGGGCCTCATTGGCCTAATTTTTTTTTCAAATTTGTTAATGCAAGGAATGACAAGTAAAAGTTTGATGAAAATAAGGGTGATTAATTTAAGATTGATATGGAATGTGGAAGGAAGCTAAAGGATGGAAAATATGTCCCTGACAAAGATAAACACTAGTTGGTTTCATTCTATGATAAATATAAAGGAGTCATTACATGGACTTATGATGACTTAAAGGGATATGAACACTATAGACTTTGTAGAAGGAGCCAAACCAATTCGATAAATCAAAGGATAATAAACCCAAAGATTAAATCATTGATGGACAAAGAGCTCAATAAACTAATTTACTCTATAATTATATACCCAATTAAGCATTCAATTTTGGTGTCCAATCTAGTGCATGTGCAAAAGAGGAATTAAGATATCTTACTGTGCATAGATTTATGGGATCTAAATAAGGTATCCATAAAGGGCCATTATGCCCTTCCCTCTATGGAGTAGATCCTCTAGATAGTAGTGGGTGTAGAGACATTTTCTCTACTAGATGGATTTTTGGGGTATAATTAGGTGTGGGTGAACGAAAAAGACCAGCACAAGACCTCCTTCACCATAATGTGGGTGACCTTTGCATATAAAAAGATGCCTTTTGGCCTCTCTAATGTTGGGGAGACATTCCAATAGGCAATGGACATAGATTTTAAAGTCCTAATCAATAATATCATCCTCATAGAGTTAGATGACCTTACTATTTTTTAAGGAAAATTAGGATCACTTCGACCATCTGAAGAAGGTCTTCTAAAGATGCCAAAAATTTATGGTGTCTCTTAACCCCAAGAAATGTGTCTTTGGAGTGTCATAAGGTAAGCTTCTTGGATATGTAATATACAAAAAATGGATCACCATTGATATAGAGAGAATAAAGGCCATCAAAGACTTAACCTTTCCCATAAACAAGAAGGGAATCCAATCTTTCATTGAAAATATTAATTTCATTAGTAGGTTTATATCTAATTTTGTAGGATTGGTGAGCCCAATCACCTTGAATTTAAAGAAGGACCAAGCCTTCAAGTGGACACCTGAAGGAAGAATAACATTTGATGAAATTAAGGATGCAATATCTACCATGACTATATTGGTTAACCTTGAATTTTACAAAGATTTCATTATGTAAGTTTACGGGAGTGAGCATAACCTAACAGTTGTGTTAACTCAAAAGGAAGAAGAAGGAACAAATGAGCACCTAATCACATTATACTAAAAAATACTATATGGGTATGAAGTCAAATATAATTTCATAGATAGATAGGCTTTTTCCATTGTCAAGGGCCTCAAGAAGTTTAGGCATCTTATGATGAGGATAAAAGTAATGGTGTATGTGGCCCACTCTAACGTCTGTGAATACATGATGAAAGTAAAAATCATCAAAAATTATGCCAATTAGATCACCAAGATCATAGATTATCACATCAAAGTTAGTATGAATAAGGTGATGAAAGGATGTAGAATATGTGAGTACTTAGCCCAGTGTGGAGATGTCCTACTAGAGGAATAAGGCACGCTAGAAGTAGTCTTGCTGAACCAATTCAAAATTGATGAATCTTGGGTGGTCAATCAGACTTGTTTGATGGAAACTAGTTAGTATCTCAATGATATCCCTACACATAAAAGGAATTTTATAGGTTGTAGGTGTCTAGATACACACTAATCTAGGGAGTCATGTTGAAAATAAACTTTGATGGAGATTTACTATAATGTGTTAAAACACACCAAGCTAGGAAAATCCTCCAAGATATGCACTTTTCTCCCCTAAGTGGCCAATCCTCAATAAAATCCAACACAAAAAAGATCATATGTGTGGGGTATTACTAACAAGCCATGTTCATATAATCCCACCAAGCAATCAAAAAATGCCAAAAATTATAGTTCTTCATGGGGAAAGAAAGAATTCAGTGATAACACTAAACCCAATCATGACCAATGAACCCTTCACATGGTGGGGTCTATATTTCATTGAGATGATCAATGCCATATCAAGCACTGATCATAAGTGGATATTGACAACCACCAACTACTTCACCAATTAGAGTGAAGTAGTCGTACTGAGAGAGGCAAGCAAAAATATGATTCTTGGCTTCTTGGAATCAATCATAGCAAGATTCAACTAGACCAAGACAATCATATCTAACAATGTGAAAGCATTCATCAAGTCTAAGATTTTTGATTTCATGTTCTAAAATGAAATATTCTTAAAAACTTCATCCAATTACTACCTACAAGGGAACATGTTGGCAAAGTTGATAAAAAATAATTTGATAAGGTTGATCAAAAGGATAGGCACTGACTAGGATAGGTAGTGATACATGCACATAAAGGAATCTCTATGAGCTAACTACATCACTCTAAAATAGATCATAAAAACCTCATTGTATGAATTTCTATAAAAAAAAGAGGTGGTCATGATGGTGTCATAAAAAATCCCCACTATATAGCTTCTAGAAGCTATTGAAATTACAAAAAATGGACCGATGCAAGTTATAATCATAGAGCTACTTAGCCTTCAAGAAGCAAGTTAATAAGCAAATAATGAAAAAATTACTTAGCAATAATATTTCAAGTGATGGTTTGATAAGAAGGTATGGGACCCTAGATTCAAACTTAAAGATTAAGTCCTCAAGTATGATCAAATGGCCATAAATTCAAGCTAGCATGTGAAGTTTTTAAATCTTTGTGGAGGGGATCATTTTGGATCATAATAAATAGGTAGGTAAAATATTTTAAATTAAAAGATGAAGAGGGTAATGCCTTAGAGATCCCAATTAATGTGATTGATTTGAATCATTTCAACTAGATACCTATTTAGTTAGTTTAACTTTCTATTTGTATGTTTCATTTCCTTTGTTTCCCTTTCCATCATTATTTTCTTTAAATAAGTGTCATTGGTACAAGTGGCTTATCTAATTACCATCTGTCCTCACCCTAGCTCTCTTAAATCTTCAAAAGAAAACATTCTCTAAAAGATATTTAGCTACTCACATCACCTATCATTAATGGCAGATGCTCCATTTTGTGTGATTCCCCATAAATATCATTATAATTATCTTATGAATTGCTCTTAGAGTGTGTGTAATACCATTACCATTTATGAGGGTACCCATTTTCAAATTTTACATAGTGAACACACCTAGTATCATCTATGTATAAATACCCTTGCCTTCTCCAAACCAAAAACTTAGACATATTAGAATTTTTCAAGAGAATTATGTAATTGAGAAAAGTATACAAGAGTAGAGAGAGTTGAGCCTAAAACTATGAAATTTATGAGTGTATTTACTAACCTAGTATCTTATTAATGATAGGTATTGATTTATGAGAAGAATCCACAAGATGGATTCCTTTCACATCTTTAGGGGATAGAGTCATTCCACAAGATAAAGAACCTATGGCTCAGGTAGTTGGGGGAACCTTTCCTCCAAATATGAAGTGAGTAAATCCTATGCTTCCATTCCTACATGACAAAAAGAGAAAGTACCAAATGTCAAGAAGGTGGCTATTAGGGATTACAAAGACCAAATATGGGTCACAAATTTTTTAGATGATATATTTAGCCCTAAGCTATCCAATAATTCTAAAAGTTTTAGAGAGGGTGATCACACCTAAATGTTGGAAAGGGTCCATAGGGATGGGTATGATTCATTCAACTACAAAATGTTAGACTACATGTTGGAGTAGTTCATGGTGACTTATGTTCATCTATACCAAAAATTTTGTGCCCTTTACATAGAGAGGTATGATGCCATCACTACCATAATTACTAATATCACCCACTTAAGGGTTAAAATAAAGATGGATAGTATCAGGAAGATGTTATAGCTCCCAAGTGACCCTAAAGGTGATATTTTCAGCATGGAAAACCTTTAGGATGTATAGAAATATTGATTCTAATAAAAGGTGTAATTCCTTGGATTTATTCTCAAGAGTGACATAAAAAATATGCCTCCTCTACCCATTCCCCTAGCGAGATTCCCCATGTAGTACATGAAGGACCCTTTGTTTATGTTATCCTTTATCTTTGTGATGATCTCTGATGCTAATGTTGATGACTTTTAATTGGGGCATTCTTCCTCCTAACCATGGTGGAAAAGTGGGAGGTGTATAAGATGGATTTTTTAGAGTTCATCACCACCGCCATGAATAATGAGATAGAATATTTTTTGATGTTTGGTACCTTTTGGTACTCATCCTTCCTCTTACATCTCATTTTTTACCAACAATCCCAATTCTTCTCCATGTATCTCATCCTCAATTCCTCTGATAATTTTTTTTTTCCCAAATATGTTGACTCTAGTGACCATTTGGACCCACATCTTGTAAGTCACATAAGACTATTATGAGTTCTGAGATCTCTTCTTATCTCTAGTTATCTTCAAACTCAACGTAGAGGCCATTACATTGAGAATGATGAATGCGTAGTGGTCATGGTTCATTGGGAGTTGGATCTTAGTCGACTAGCTATACAAAACCCATTTTTCATACATATGAGCGCATGGGTTCCAAAGAGAACCCTTTTGGATCTCATTCTTACTAATGAACAAGACCTTAGCCCTAGAATTGGCTTGCCAACTTGATGTGGTGTACTCCTTTTATGGAGAAGAAAAACTAAATAAAGGCCTATATGATGTCTTTTTCACCAAAGATGGCATCATAGTCGTAAAGAGGTAGTAGGGATGCCTACTCACAGCCAATCTGGTGTGGCTTAGCCTTAACCTAATTGAGGATAAATAAAACTATGATCTAGATGGATACATAGTGTCCTAGAAGATAACTGACACTCTTAAGCATTAGACCTGACCATATCTAGAGAAGAGGAGGTAACCCACAAAAGACATCCTCCATAATTATGTATATTTATCTTTGAACTCATTGTATGCCTTCAAATTGTGGTCATATTTCTACAATACAATCTATACATACGACTTGTCTAAAATATTCTCGAAGGGGCTAAATAAGTATCTCACCTATAATGATTGGAGCGAAGAGAAAATTATTGCTAATTCAAAATATATGTATGAGATCAATAAAACATACTCCAATATTGATAATGATGATGGATATCAGACCTTTAAGAGTCTATAGGATGATCATCACCTAGATGAAAGGCTAGAAAAAGTAGGATTGTCTCTTGAGATAGAGATAGAAGGAGAAGAAGAAGAGGAAGGAGAATATGGAGATACCCCTAGGCAAGAAGTAAGGGATGTACCATAACAAAAGGAAGATGAGTTATTAGAAGTTTGAAATCCTTTAAATTATCCACCCCCCATGTACCCATATCCCACATCCCCATAGAAACAATAAGCCCCTTCCAAGAAACACATGATCTGTTCATCCCTCCACCAAAGCCAATGTAGAAAAATGTACTCTTATCAAGACCCCTTCTTTCCAATTCTACTTCTCCCAATGCATCCACATCTCCATCCACAATCTCACCTCAAGTTGCAGTCCTATATACTACCCAACTAATTAATTACCTAGCTCCACTCTCCTCTTCATCCATTCAACCCACCACCAATCTCCTACCACTTTCTTCAGTAGTCCTAATATCTTCCCTTAAGCATTTCCTAACACGTCCACCTCAATTATTTGTCTCATCCTCCATCATGGCGTAATCTCCATTTACCCCACCTCACAAACCTCTACCTTTCTCTCCTTCCACCCTCACCCTTCATTCACTCAAATCCATAGGGATAAGGTTCATTTGTTCATAACAACAAGTGACCATTCCATTTACACTATCATATGGAATCCCATTTATAGGGTATAACATTCAAGCACCAAAGTAGTACCATAAGAATATGGATTTGGTAAGGTGGGCCTGTGAGGCTTGAATGGAAGAGAAAATGGGAAAATGGTCCAAGTCCCATGCCTAAACACCTATGCAATAATTTCATGACCTTGCGCAACAATCCCTCATGATTGCTCATCTGCACCCTCAAGTATTGAAGTCCCAAGAATAGATGTAGCCAAGGGACTATGGCATATAAGTTGTTAGCCTCAATCTCAACTAGGCCTGATCCACTGATAGGGTTGAGCTGATGGAGGAAATGTAGAAGTTTGTAATTTTAGACTATATCAAATCAACCTAATAGCTAGAGAAGACCAAGGTGAAGGCTATGGTCGACTACCTTAATGTCGAGGCTCAAGCCAAACATGTCGAGCTCAATAAAGTGGGGTATAACATTTTGAACCATGTATCTAGTGAGAGCTTCTAGGTAGAAGTTAATATATGATTGGCATCTCAGACCAAGCTATATGAAAGAGAGATTGACCTGATGCAGACCTATCAAAATCCCTTATATTCTAAAATCCTAGGTCAATTATATTAGTAAGCATAATAAGAATCCTTGGTCAAGGACCAAGAAATTGAGAAGTTAAAGAATGACCTTACCACCTAGTCATAGACCACAACAATCCTCCCCATGATCTATTACCTATATAAATCTTACTAGCAAAAGATCAAAGGAATGACTACAAACATGAAACTAGCCCTCACCTTCATCACAGATTCATAGAAATTGAGCTCTCAGGTAGGAAAATTTATTGACCAAGTCATCACTTTCATGTTCCCCAAGGTCTTGGATTCATATCTCCTCATCCAAAATCTATATATCACTTTTGATGAAACACTACAGGAAGTAGGGCTGGCTGATTGAAGGTAGGTGCCGATAAAAGTAAATGAATTCCTAGACTCTAAAAATGTAGCTAACAAATTCAAGGCATTTTTTAATGCCTTAGCATAGGTAGCTCAAGATAGGAGGGGACACATCAATCAATTATTCCAATTGGGATTCCCCTCCCCATTCCTAGCAGAAAACAACATCCTTTGAGATGACTAAATTAAAAAACTACTAGAACAGATGTAGAATGACCAAACTATATTCATAGGTCTCGGTTACTCATCTAGTATCTCTGTGGAGAATATATTTCATCCACTTACCTAGTTAGAATTATAAATTCTAGTGGTTTTTCAAGGCTTGGGGAGTATCTATTTCATGGAGATCATTGATTTATATAGTCTTCAAGGCTCTTAAAAAAAAGACCCAAACTAAGGAGGAAGAGTGGACACCTTTACAAGCACTCTTTAAAAATTTTAATTTTGAAAGATCTTTCTCCTCTTTTGAAATTTTTCTTCGACTAGTCTGAATACCAAAGATTTGGGTTCTCACATCCATAATCAAATGCTCCTATGAGTCGCCAAGAACTATGGATCAAAATCCATGTTTTTTCATTTTAGATTAGTTAGCCATTTTGCCTCAGGCTTGCTTGGTGCCTTCCATGGTTTTTCCTTTGACATATTCCTTCTTGGGATCCTTTTTGAAAAATTTGTCAAAGTGTTGACCCCCTTTTACTTCTCCCCACGTGTCACTCTAGTTCTTATACAAGACAAATAAGCTCCCATTTGCCTCTGGTGTAGTAAAATCTTAACACATGGTAGACCAATGTTCGTCTAAGGCTGGTTCATTTTATTTAGACCTTTAGGTAGTACGATTAGATAATGTATGAATTTATTAGGTCCACCAAACCATTTATTAGTGAATTCATTTCTAATGTGTGGTACCTTTGTGCTTATTTTTACAAATAAATGCCTGACTTCACTGAAAGTAGCATCTACTTTACACATGGCACCCTCACACTCAACCTTTCTAAATAAGTACCCATTTATGTGGAGAGGCACCAACTCAACGCATATCATACTCATGCTTATCCATGACCATCTTTGGTCTATCAGACCTTGGAGTTGATTTATTTGCTTGTCATAAAAAGAAATGGACCCACCATGCAGTTATAACAAGGAGATGAGCCTTTCCACATGGCATGACCATGTTTTTTTGAAGGCCAAAACATTCATGTCAGGTAAAGGAGTTAGACCATTGGCCAAGGTAAGTGGATCCCCATCCATAGTGGTATAATAGATACAACTCTAAAGATACACATGTGGCATCATTATGCCCCTCCTAAGTATCGTGTGTATAACAAGATAAAGTGGTCATGCAATATCTAGGATCTGGAGGCTAACTACACTCATGATCTCAATTCCCTCATTTAGTTCTAATGGCATCATCATGGTTGTGAGTTTTGGTATTTTTAAGTGTCATTACCATGAAAGGTCATCTCACTTATATATTCTAGGCTCATCCCTTTTGGAAATGGGGTTATCATTTTATTGGTATTTACTACTTTTCTAATCAATCATTTATAATATAATATAAGTAATAAAAGTTAGTATTTTCTCATTCTTCGACCTTCATAGTTTCCACTTTCGTGTGTGATTAGACATTTTGTATGTGCCCTTGAGGCCTTTTATAATCCATTCTCCACCTAAAAATAAATAAGATGTAGTATTCTATGTCAATTTGAGTGGAAAGTTATCTCTGCTTGTCATTTATTTTCTCCACTTCTATAGTTTTGATCTTTGTTTATGTTATAGATCTTAATACATGTTTCGTGTTCCTTTATGGTTTGTACTACTTAAGGATTCATTTTATTTTATATAATAATATGTTAATGCTTTAAATCTCTTAGTGTATCACCTCTATTAGTTTTACCTTAGTATTATTTGCATTTCTTTCCTTCTCCCTTTTTACCCCCAAACATGGAACAACGATTTATTTTTTAAAATCCCAGAGGTCACTTTACAGACTAGAATTTGGTCCCATGCCTGTAAAGCTTCCCATATAAGGCTATTAAACTTGAAGTGACATTTTTAGGCATCAACACCCTCTTACCAATATGACTCTTTTGGTGTCTCCATGAATCTATATATGAGGTTAGATGCATGCATTATGTCTTGCCTAGTTTTAGTCAAATACATTAATCTTCACACTAAGTTATTATACCCTGTGGGGGCTACATTATTGCTACAGTCATCCTTGCACAACATTAAGTTTATCTCAACTAGTGTAGATATTGGCTTTCTATTCAACATCCTAAACCACTCTAAAATATCCTTTGCATAGTTATATTGGCATATGAATATGCCTCCATCAATTTTCTTGACTTATATCCCTAGAAATTACTTCAAGAAGAATAAATTGGTGTTTTCAAACTCTTTCATGGATATTTTAAACTCTTCTATTGATTGACTTACATTTTTGGTAAATATTAGATCATTCACATAAGAAAATACAATTAAAATATCTACTTTTATCTCTTTGAATTAAAGTGTGGGCTCACTAATGCTTTTGTTGAAGTCGTTACTCAATAAGCAAGAGTCTATATGGTTGTACCATATTTTTGGGATTTGTTTGAACCCATAAAATACCTTTTACATCCTATATACTTTGTTCTCATAACTAAAAATATCATATTTAGGTGGATATCTCACATAAACCTCTTCTTCTAGCACTCCATTCAATAAGGTTGACTTCACATCCATTTTATGCATCCTCTGCTTGTGTTAAGAAATAATGGATGTGATTGTCCTTACCATTTATAACCTTTTTATAGATGAAAACATCTTATTATAGTCATGTACATGCCTTTGTTTGTATCCCTTGACCATTAGTCTTGCCTTATGACTCTCTATCTTACCTTTGGGTGTGTTTATATCATGTACACCGACTTGACTCCTACGACCTCTTTTCCTTTTGGTAGGTTAACTAACTCCCAAGTCTAATTTTTCTCTATTACATGAATTTTTTCATCCATTGCCTCACAGTACTTGATGTCCTTGACTAGTTCAAAGTAAATAGGATGAGATGATCGTAAAGAGTATAATTCATAGCTTCAGCTTCATTATGCTCAATCTTGATGGCTCACAAAATTCTTACAAACTTCTTATCCTTACTAGGAGTTTACTTGAGTTGGGGGAGGATGATGTTGACTCATGAAAAAATCCTTGACCTTCTTGATGGGTGTTACCACTAGATGAGTTATCACTTTGTGAAATAGGGGACTAACTTAGTGCATGGGTGGTTGTACTACCTATTTTTTCAGATTTAATAAAGGTTCTACTAGCCCTTGTTTGTAATTGTTATTCCTTTTATTTCTCCCCCCAAGCATCATGTTAAATGAATTAAATATCCTAGATGAATATTAGTTCCTTTGGGACAGGATTCTATAATTAGTAAGCCTTTGATTGATTACTATATCCTATGAAAATGCACTTCTCACATTTGTCATCCCATTTTGTCCTTCTTTTCTTAAGCATGTGTGTATGTACAAAACATTCGAATATGCTAAGGTGTTTAAACATTTAGCTTTTAAATATTTCATGCTTCTTGAGGGATGATATCTTGAACACTCTTTGTTAGACAAATATTGAATAACTATACGAATATTGCTACTATGTCATCCCAAAAATCACTCAACAAACTTTTTGCCTTTAACATGGTCCTTTCTATGTTTTCAATGGTCATATTACTTCTCTTGGCCACAACATTTTTCTATGGTGCATGCTTGACTATAAATGACTTGTTGATGCCATGATCCTTAGAAAAATTTATGAAATCATTATAGATTTACTCTCCCCCTCTATCTATCCTCAAAATATTGATGTAGTGGCCACTTTGTTCATCCACCATGGCCTTGAGTTGCTTAAACGTCTCAAATGCATATGATTTGTTCTTAAAAAAAATACCCATATCTTCTGGCTTAAATCAACAATAAATGTCATGTAGTAGACATTCTAGGTTAGGGAGGGGTTTTTAATTGGAATATGTAGGCCTTAATGGATCAGCTTCTATGGTTTTTCTATAAAGGCCAGCACTCTCACCATTTTCATCTTGTCATGAAGGTTCAACCCTCCAAAGCTCAAATGCCCATATCTTATTTGTCAAAGAGTAAACTCATCTACTTTCATAGTTTTAAATTGTAGTTCAAGCTCCCTTTGCATTCTCAATTGAAGCATTTGATTGTTTGTCATCTTGACTATTACATTCTGCATATTATAACTAGTCCTATCAAATATTTTATATTCACCATTCTCAAATCTAAACTTGTATATATTTTGGACAAGCTGCCCAATGCTAATAAGATTGTGATTGACCTCGAACACAAAGTAAACATTTTGAATTTGCATTTTATCATCTTGCTTGGTGTGAATAAGTATGTTTCCTTTGCCCATGATGGGAACCTTCTTGTTATATCTCATATCTACCTCTAATTTTATTGACTGATGAATGTGCTTGAACATCTCTTTGTTCCCACTCATGTGGTTGCTACAACTATTATCGAAATACCATGTCTCTTTACCACTTTGCTTAGCAATGTTTTATGTTATGAAAAAGTTTTCATATTTCTCATTCCTCTTAGGTTCAACCTCTTAGATTTTGGAGAAATTTGAATTTTGTCTATTTATATCATACTCATTTCTACACTCATTAGCATAGTGTCCATACCTTTTTCAATAACTACATTCGATGTTCGACTTATCATACCTTTGTGTAGATCCTGGTCTAAAAGCGTTGTTGCTCCTTCCTCTTCCTCTTCCATGTGATTGTTGATGATTATGTGTTCCACTTTATTAACTGCTGCATGTTCTTCCAATTCCTCTATTCTTTTATCCTCTCTCCCTTCCTCTCACATTCACATTGGTCTTGAATGCTTGCTCATAGGAGGAGGTGACTAATCTATTCATTATTTGTTCATGGATTTGCAAGGAACCCATGAACTCATCTACTGTCATTTGCATGAAATCCTTTAACTCTTCAATTACAACTACTATAGAGTCAAATATATGTATAATGGTGACTCTTGGTTCAACCACTATAAGGTCAATTTATTGTATATAACAATTTGGGAAAAAAAATTATAAGCTTTCTTATTATAATTATTTATGATATAATTTTTATTTTTATTATTATTTTTTTCCAAATCTACTTTGAAGAACGTAACAAATGACCCCGTACTGAGGCACTTGATCCATGAAAGCCCGCGAGTATACATAATATTTGAGGTTTTGTAAAATATATATATATATATATAGATGTGCATATTATGATATTCAATTGGTCCTGTTTGAAGTTTTCATGCCGAAGAAATTCATTGTTTTCCATTTTACACATTGTACATAAAATTATTGTTTTCCATTTTACAGTGTATTGTATCATATCAAATTCAGTACATTGTATAAATATATTCTTCTACATTTTTTCGAATTATTTACCATTCAGCTCAAATATTTATACGGGTCTCCTCCCTCTTAATCAACATTGCTTACTGTTGATATCCCACCAACAAGAGAATACAAGAATAAATACTCTCGCAACAGGTCTTGCAATAATAATCCTCATTACTATGAGTATGAAAATATTCAAGGCAATTTGAAAGGCATCATTCATGTCCTCTTGAAATTTATTTTCAAAGGAAACAGATTCAGCAATTCAAGCTCTCCCTGACGCATCTTTCAGCTACGTGGAGTCCTCATTATCATAAATCGGAATTCCCCTTGGGTTGTTTGAAAATTATTAAAGAAAAAGAGGGGAAAAAAAAAAAAAAAAAAAAAGGAACCATTCTATGCGTGCTATTTTGCTATATGGATGACCTCACAAGATATAATAAATTATAGCGATTTGTCTCTGACATACGATAAGATCTATACACATATACGGTTGATAGTGTCTGCACATAATGTTTAACAACAATGAAAATATTAATATGATATTAATCCATAACTTATAAGGGATTATGCATTGAGCCAAGGCTGCAAGCCAGCTGGCTTGCTGAGCATATATGGAAGGCTGTGAGCGTGCTTATATCCCTCTCAGAGTGCGATTTTCTGATCCATTTGTGGACCCTAATAGGCCAAGTTGTTTCGATTCGAGTGTTTTTATTTACTATTGTTGAATGCTATGCGCGATCAGTTAGCGATCTGAGCTCCAGCGGCTATGGTCACGAATTAAGTTACAATTAGAGGCCGATTAAAGGCACCAAGCAGCTCGATGGGTTGTTTTGTGATGGATGCATCTAAGATCGGCAAAAAGATCGAGACAAAAGGCCAGGATTATTTTGATTAAGAGGAGAATTGTGGCCACTGCGGCAATCATTTTTATTTTGGCTTCGCCATCTTTTATTCCCATGCTTGTAAACATGACCTACGGATTATGTGTATAATGGGATTTAAAAATATGTGTGACCTCGTGATTTGGTGCCAATACATTGGATTGTGCTCATGTTGAAATATAAAATAAAGATCTCGATATGGGAATATTTTGTTGTTTAAGATTTTTGAAATAGAAAGGTATTAAGAACTTGCGAAGTTTGTTTTGTGGGAAATTTTGTGCGAAGTTTAAATGGATTGGATGGGATTGAATGCATTTTTTTAATGGTTGCTGAAAGTTTTTATTAGGAAAATAAAAGATAGAAAATGCATTAATTTCAACAATTAGGGTGAGTTACAAATTTAAAGAAGTGTGGATCCATTCCATCCTCACGAAAAACATTTTCTTTAAACATTGTAAGTATTAAATCTTGCTTATTAATGGCCATTGTTTATTTGTAAAATACAAAAAGTATATATGATGAGAATGTTACATTGATTTTATTATGTAGCGTCAACAAAAAATTTGTTTCATGAAAGGTAGTACTAACAAAAATTTTGGTTTTATCAAAAGGCTTGCAATTGCAATTGGGTTGATACATTTATTCCCCAAAAATAATGTCTATTATAGATAATTCTTTTATTAAACAATTATTTTTTTCAACTTGTTTAATGTGGATAAAGTTAGTTGATACTTTTTAATTGCAAATGAAATGAATTGGTAGATTATATATAATACACATAGTCCAGTCTAATCAAAAAATGAGAATCCTTCAGTATAATTCTAGGCTTTAAAGTTTTGCAAGATTTAAGCATTTAAACACATGGCATGTGATAAGCCCAAGTGGTACTCATCCCGACTTCACAGTCTTATGTATTCAATATAATTCACAGAAGTAGTGAACCAATTTCTGTGATTACAATCGAAATCCCAAACTCGAAGAACTCTAAATATTCATCTTACTAGAAAGTACCAATGTTGCATCATGACTCTTGTTGTAATTCAGAATTTTCACCTAAAATATGAATTAGTATAAACTTCCCATAAAACAAATTATCTTTCTTTCTTTATTTAATTATTAGTTTACCTAAACTATTAAAAATTTATATATTTTTTCATATAAATAGTTAATAACAATAAGAAAAAAATTGATTCAATGACATTTAATTACAAGGTAGAAGGGATGACATATACAATAAATTTTTATGTTTACTAAATTTCGGACTATTTTTGTAGTTACATTCAAAGAGTAAAGTAAATAAAATATATTTAAACGTGCACATGAAACAATCAAATGTAGTCTAAGGTAAACATAATCACATATTATACAAGAGCCACCACTAAAAACACAAAATAATTTTTTTTGCCTTGAAGTCAATGGCAACATTGCCAATATATCAATCATACATTTTAAAATATTTTAAATATCAACTAATAATTGTAGGTATCACACTATAAAATGACTCTCCTTTTCTCTATATATGATATCATTGGTTCACTGGTGAAGTTGTTTGGCTCACAAAGAGTTTACTAAGGATCAATTCTCAGTGAATGCAAAGACCTAACATCATAAGAAATAACACCACGTTTGATCCTCAAATAAATTTGACAGAATGGATCCTCTCAATCCTTTACAATTAGTGGAAGATAATTAGTCAATAATTTTTTAAAAATGTTATTGTTCATTTCATGCGAATAGTCTTCAATGAAGTTTGGTAATAACAACATGAACTAAAAAGTTGTTATTAGATTACGTGAAAGCTTTAGCTCTGGGAAATTTTATGATGAAGTCATCTATTTGATTATATACTTTAAATATCATTTCAAACTTGACTGATTCTGCATTTAATTTTAGTGAAATTTAATTTTGTTGATGAAAATATGTCATGAAAGGTTGAAAAACATTTTTTAAATCTAAAAACACGATTGTAATTATACTTATTTTTTGAATCCAGGAAGAAATTTCATCTTATGGAAGAGACAAACGAATCTTTAGGTATGGAGTAGGATTCCATAGCATCTAATAAATTTTGAGTTGTGGAAGAGACAAATGAATCTTGAGGTATGGAGTAGCATCCCATAGTGTCCAAAATATTTATTGATGGGTTTCTTACCATGGCCTACCTTTTTACTACCAGTAGCACAAGTAGTTATATGAATAATTTTGTGTTAGACATTATGTAGTGAATATAATTAGAGTATTTTTTTCATATTCTTAACTTTTGATATTAGTTTTACAATATCATTGTCATAAAAAAATAGAAACTAAATAAATTTCTTATCTTTTCATTTGATCATCTCAAGTGATGTGACATGGATAAACTCATTATTTATTGATTTAAAAAATATATTATTTTATATAGTAAAGGATAATGCATAGGGACAACGAAAAAGTGATTTTCTATTATATAGATAACCATTGTAGAATTAAAAAGGTTATCTATATACTACACTAAAATTATATAAAAATGTTCAGCTACATTAATGAAGATGTAGACTCCCATGATGAGTGTGTTTCATGGATTTTCAATGTGTAGAAATACCATAGTGTTGGTGCAGAAACAACCTTATTGGATACAAATTACCTTCAACATTTTTTGTCCTACACAAAAATATTAGTTTCAGAGAAGAGGGATTGGGTAATGCAAATGGACTATATGTCCTTCCTATCTCTTATTGTTAAAATGGAAGAAACCCATGTTTCTCTCCTCCTCAATCTCCAACCATGGTTTTCATATCTTTGTTTGAGAATCATGAGATTTTTTTATGATTGGTATTCACTTTTCAACCAAATCTCTAAACTAGTTTTGGACATAATTGGTGGCCTAGATCCCCAATTGATCATCTACCACACACACTAGATATACCAATAATATCCATAGCTAGCATCATAATACTAACAAGTGATCATCTACCACATACACCATATATACCAATAATGGACACTACTGACTGGAGAATACCAAAAAAAAACCATAATTGGCCTAAGAATATTAATGATGACCACATATGGCCTTAGATACCTTAGTGAGATTTAAACATGGTTGGGGTTTAAAATAACAAAACCACTTTACCAAATCACCCACATCACATTAGTTAGAATCATGAGATTTTATTTGCACATGTATTTACATTTAAACCATATCTTAATTCAATGTTCTGGTTTAGGTGGAATGAGCCATCTATGTTTTCAATGCATGAATAATGTAGAGAATGCAGTTGATCCTCCTAGGTGCGCTAAAATGGTGGATGATTTTTTTTTAAATTGAGAACCAAAAAAATATACCTAAACTTAGTAGGCTATAATGATTATTTTATACAACTCTACTATAAAGGATGGGTAAAATATCCCACAAATGTTTAGCTGGAAAATATTGGCCTTATAAATAAAAAGTTGTTTTTGCATCAAAAGGCCATGATTTGGAGTAAAATTCTAATCTAAAATTAGGGTATCCAAGGTAATTTTAGAGTTTTATTGGTTAAATATTTTAAATTTTGAGAAATTACACAACTCTCTCATTACAATTTGAATAAATGAATAATAGAAATTCATTTCTACTAAAATATTACTAGATAAAATCTCCTTTATTCTAATTGATTGTAGATTCTATATTGTATAGAAATTTCCGTTCAAAAAAATTGCATATGGAATTTAATTTATCTATAATTTTACTCACTAAAATTTGAAGGTGATTTATACACATAAAAATAAAGAGAAATGAAATTATGATCATTTATAGTAAAAGATATATAATTATCTATGAATATGATTTAAACTATAGAATTAAAAATGAGCATCCTTTATTTTAAAATATTTACATATTTAAAACATATATTCTTTGTAGCTATGTCTATAGTAAGATTTAAACATACAAATTAATGTTAAAGTTCCTACATGTACATTTATTTCAAAATATTTAAAAATATAAAACTTATGCATCTTCTATTCATGAGGAATCTTTCATAGTATAAAAGGTTTTCTCAGTCTTAAATAAATTTATAATTTATTTTTTGGCAATATTAGCAAAGGGATTTTATTTTATTAAGATCAATTAATGTGACAATATCAAAACATTATTTATATTGAAGACTTTTCCCACTTGAAATTCCTAAAAGCACATTTATATTTAAATATTTTCATATTTAAGGCTTATATCACCTCTATTTCTAAATAATCAATGTAATTAATAAAAATTTCCCCATCTCTATAAATAAAAATATTATTTTTTCTAATAAAACATTTTTAAACAAATTTGTTCATTGTAAGCCAAATTTTGGTGAGGAAAAAGTAAAATTAACTCAACTCGCAAACTTTACATACCTATACATAAAACTTGATAGCCTTAAACTAAAATGAACCTTGAATGCTCTAAATATCATCATAGAGTGATGTTTTAATCTAAAAAAAAAAGATTATAAAGAAATTGTTTTAAGGTGAGATTCAAAGGTTACTAATGTGTGGATGCATGCATGCGCGCGCGCGCGCGCGCGTGTGTGTGTGTGTGTGTGTGTGTGTGTGTGTGTGTGTGTGTGTGTGTGTGTGTGTGTGTGTGTGTGTGTGTGTGTGTGTGTGTGTGTGTGTGTGTGTGTGTGTGTGTGTGTGTGTGTGTGTGTGTGTGTGTGTGTGTGTGTGTGTGTGTGTGTGTGTGTGAATATTAATATGTGTAAATTTTAACCAAAGATGTGCATTTAATATAAATGTTTGGATAATAATTTGTTGAAAATTTAGTAACTAGTATATCTAACTCTAGAATTTTTTTGTGAAAAATAAATAATTATAAAATGTCCAAGTGGTATTTCTAGTCCTAAATTATTTTATTTATCTATATTTTAGGGGTGGGGAAGGGGAAGCAAGAGGCATTGGATTGTCTCTAATTACTCCACTTATTGAGAGTTACATTATATGTGGGTGCCTCATTAGGCCTTTTTGTTGGGACCCATCTTTTATGTTATGCCCACCTAAGCTACCCTTAAGTAGGGGGTGTTGGATAGGATATTAATTATTCCATTTTATTATCAAATAGATAATTCTTATAAATTTAGCTTTAGCTTCCTTAGGTGTGATAAGAGGTTAATTGGTTAAGAAGGTGAGTTCCACCTGGAGTTCAACTAATTACTACTGTGATTTTTCTTATGTGTTTCATATTGAGTTACACTCAATCTCACTATGATTTATTATGTGAGTTAACTCCCCCTACTCATTTATATTCTTCTTCAACAAGTTATTATAATAGAGAAGGTAATTCGTAATCAAGGTAATTGAATACATCAGGCACTTATTAGTCATCTTCTTGCATGTTTATGAATACAATCAAGGTCAATATTATAGAATTATTTGTGTGCTCACTCTACCACAAGATCACACACTGTCCTATTCTGACATGGTATCATAGCTCTAGGTTTTGGTATTGAGCATCAATTTGTCTCTTTGATTTTTATTTTATATTCTTTTAATTTATTAAGATAATTTTGTAAATTATTTGTATTGGCATTTGCATGCATGTGTAATATAGCATACAAAATTAATCTATACATCTGGTTGAAGAAACCAGGGAATATTTTAAGGAGTTTTGGTTGTGTTGGCCTTTGTTGGAATCCAAAAAAACATATTCAAACCTAAAATATCTAGCTCATAAAATATTTGTTAGCAAACCCTTATGCCAATTTCAGTAACACCCTACATGGGACAAAAAGTTTGATTGATCAATAGAGGTATGGGGAGAGGTTAGGGGAGGTTTATAGAAATCGATGGTGGAAATTTGGATTTATAAACAACTGGATATAGGTTATTGGTGTTTGATTTTAGAAGTTTAACTAGTGAGTGGACCTTGGTTTCATTATTTCCTTTGCTTCCAGTCCAACAAAATTTGTTTACCATCCATCATTTGTAGATCTATCTAGTCATGGTGGTCGTGATCTTCTCTTATGACATGTAAATAAGTTGGTGTTTTAGATGAGGAAGGCACATACAACCATCAACCCTACTAACATGGTAATGACACCAGTTCTCCTTACTGCTTGAAACTTCAACTTGTATCTTTGGCAAATCAATTGACAAAAAATGACTATATATCTCTATCGTAAGTGGTGAATGTCTCTGATTTCTAGGCCTTCTAGAGTTTCAAATTGTGACACATAACATTTTTGGTAATTTCTAGATCTATGCATGAACCATGGTGGCACCTCGTAAAAAGCTTTTTTTTGTAGAAGCGGGTGGTGCATATCTTCCCACAATGTGTGAAGACAGAGATTTTATTATATTTGACATCATAAAAGTTTTTGGATGATAATTTGTCTTAATAATTTTGGTGATTGAAGAGATTTTACATCCATTTAACTCATAGAATGACATGGACCTAATCACCACCATCTTGATGCCTCTTTGACCTACTTGCCCATCCTCCCAAACCACTCCTTGCATGAGCAAGTGGCATTTCCTCATTTTTTTATGATTTCATTTTAAATTTAATGCAAAACCTGAAATATTCCCTAAACGAAGTAAAAATTAAAGCATGTTTTTAATTTTATTTAAATGATTTTGTATTTTTTAAAATAAAACCCCCTCAAAGCGGTTTTTTCATAAAAGTACATGTAATGGTGCATGGGCCATATGTGTTTTGAATTTTTTTACTTAAAGAGGTCTGTCATTCT
Organism: Torreya grandis; assembly: GCA_037957365.1. Taxonomy (NCBI): domain Eukaryota; kingdom Viridiplantae; phylum Streptophyta; class Pinopsida; order Cupressales; family Taxaceae; genus Torreya; species Torreya grandis. Next base: position 971,403 of record JARHVA010005934.1, read on the forward strand.
GTGATAGTTCCAACACATAGCTGGAAGGCTACCTTACCCTTTGTTTGGATAGAATATTTAAACTTTTAAGTGTAATATAATTAAATAGGCCATTAATGATGGAAAATGTATTTTTCTATAAATTTTGTTTGGTGACTCAGAATCGAGATCCACCTTTTTCAAAAGTGCATGTTTTTTATTCTCTTTCCATTAGTTTACTTTGATTCTTAAAATACGTTAAAGTTATGATGTGCCATAATCAGTGGGGTTACCTTGTTATGGGCCCTACTACTTTTTGTAGCATAATTTAGGCACTGATTACTCTCATTTGTATAGAATAATTTTAGGCCCATTATAAAGTTCATATCTAGTGTATGAGAATTTTTTTTACTTACTCTAGCAATGATTTATCAATTGGATGCATTCAGAACTTTGCCTGACATCCCTTTTATGAGTGTGCTTTAGGGGCTCATTACAAAGTATTTTGTGTATTTGTTCACTTCCTTGGTATATTCCCTTGGTCATTTCAACCCCATTTGAGAGACTCTAGATGAGTTGATTTTTTTTTATCTTAACTAATACTTCTTGGGAAGAATAATTATGCTTCATGGCATGCTTACATAGAATATTTACTCCCATACAAGAATCGTATTCCTTTCCCATACAAAAAAATTCATACATCCACTAATCCTATTAAGTTTGATAAGTGGAATATTACTTATGAAAAGGTTTTCCCACTTTTATTCTATATTTTTCCATAGATATTCATTACAATGTGGAATATACAGAGTGTCCATGCACTATTTAGAGCATACTACAAAGTGTTTTTGGTGATCCTGCAAAGATTTATGTCACACCTCCTTCTCCACTTATTATTATATCTTCTGAGACTATTTTAATATCTAATCATAATTTTATTTATTATGAAGATACATCCATGGTGGAAAATTCTCTTCCTTCTATCGATCCCCCAATACAAGATGAGATTTTATGAAACCTTAGTTGTCTTATTGTAGATTCTACATCCACTCCTCTATAGATTTTTGCTCTTTTTGGGCCTTCAAAGACTTGCATTTCAGATGAATTTAATAATTTCTATGAGAGTATACACATTGAGATTTTCAATGACTCATATATTCCTATGGATATTCATTCTGCAAATCTGAGTTCTTCATTTACAAATTGGTCTTTACTTTCATTGATTACTGAGCCATGTTCTCCTCTTCCCATGGACATTATTTTAGTTAATGTTCCATGTTTATATTCTTCTCTAGATGTCTCTCCCCTTCATTGTATCATTTTTCATTTCCATAATGTATAGTTAGTCTTGACATATCTTATTAGGCTTTGGCATATTTCAGAATTATCAGGGAAACATTTGATCATTTTCTAGATATCTACGTCATGATTCCTATTTACATTCCACTTGAGTGGCATATCAATATTTTGATAGCTCCTAGTTTCTTTGTTTTGAATGGAAGAGATAAAATTTGTTATAGAGGTACCTACTACATCATTCATAGATGTGGCATTATATACATACCTTCTCTCTCTTCTTTATGGAGGCACATAACTTTCATATTTTGTAGCATACTAGAATTATCGCTATGTACTTGGGTACCTCATCAGGTCTCATTACCAGGACCCAATTTTATATCCCACATAAGATATTGTTAAGGGAGGGGTGTTGGAGTGGGATTTATAGTCCTAACTTATATTCTTTATCTCTCTTGTGGTGGGGGAGTTTTTTCCCACTAGTTTTTCTCTTTTTGCTCCACTTTTTAAGAGTTTCATTGTACGTAGGTACCTCATTAGGGATTATTGTTGGTATCTATATTTTATTTTTTACACACCTAAGCTATGCTTAAGGGGGGGTTTTGGTGTAGGATATTAATTATTCTATTTACTTATTAAATGGATAATTCCTACACATGTAGATTTAACTTACTTAGGTTTGATAAAAGGTTAAGTGGTTAAGAGGATGACTTCCACCTAAATTTCCACCTGGAGTTCAATTGAGTACCACTATGAGTTATTTTATGAGTTCCATAGTTATTTACAATCAGTCCCATAGTGAGTTATCCTATGATTAAACTCCCCCTACTCCTTTATATCCCTCTTCACTAGGCTATTGTAATTGAACAAATAACTAGTAGTAGATTAATATGTTAGGCACTTATTGCTCATATTTTGTCATGTTTATGAATATAAGTAGGGTTTTTATTACATAATTATTTGTGTGCTCATTCTACCTAGAGATCACCTACTATCATATTATGATAAAAGAACAACAATAATAAAATTTCTAAAACATAAAGTTTTAGAAAAAATGTTATAATTAAATAGATAGACATGGTATCTCTGTTGAGAATTCACCTCCTAGAAGACAATCCCCAAAACGTTTTATAGATAGTATATGTACCCATTAATATAAATGCATAGAGTACACAACATGGAGAAATATGAGAAGAATAATATTTAGATAACACACATGTAAAATGAGTAACTACCACTTGGTCACCATTGTGCTACTTGTTATCAACCACTTTCAATTTATCTTCCTTACAACTTCTAACTATCAACTACCTCATGTCATTATGTACTTTCATTAATGTATAAGTGGTTTAATTTTAATCATGCCCTACCTCCCTCAGTCAAATATTCATTAAATGTATGGAATGTATAAAAAAAATCATGCAAATATAAGATAAATTATTCATGATAAATAACTAAACAAAAAATGTATAGAATGTATGAAAAAATATATTATAGCTAAATTCACTATTTATAGAAGCAAAAAATATATATTTTTCATTATTAAATTATTTTATTTTGTTGTATTGTTAAAATTATGGTTAAATTTAATGGCCATATGATTATGTTATGATAATATTATTCATTGGAGCACCTTTTTCCTTTGTTGTCGATGAATTTATTTTCTTAGTTGTAGGATACTTAAACTTGTTGTTTTGTGCTCTCCCTTCACATATGTGAATCTAAAAAGTCCATATATTTTTCATTACTTTTATCGTCATTGTAATCTTTGTACATGGACTATGTTTTAACAATGATTTTTACATTTAGTCACTTTTAAATAAAATGATAATTCTCCATGCATTCACTTTAAATGTTTTTGTGGGCTCATGGGATCTATTAACATTTTTGACTATAATTGAAGTGTTAACATTGATGAAAACTAAAAATTACTCATAACATTAGGGATTACATATACATCATAAAAATATTTTATATGACAATGTATTTTCTAATAGTTTTAAAACATTTATGATGAGATGACCTTGCATGATCATTTAAACAAAACATTTATCCTATTTTTTCTTGGTTTTTTGTGTATAAATTTAGGGAATCAAAATAATCCCTTAAATTTAAGATCCACCATCATGAAAGTAATGTCTAACCATATGGTCTATAAGAGTGTCTAATGTTTCCAAAATGTGATATTAGAATAGTGGTTTTACATAAAAATGCAATACATCTCCACATACACATAGAAAATTAGTCAATTCCATTGTTTATCTCAAAAAAAACAAATCAGACCTATTTGTATTTAAATAATATTATTTTTCAATGATAAAAGGAAATAAGGTGTTTCATATGATTATTATATTCTTCATGAAAGTAATAATAATAATAATAATAAATAGATAGTACAGATTAGGGCTTTATTGTGAGAGGGAAAAAACCTATAAAACATAAAATGATCATAGATTTTTATTTTAATATTACTACTCTAGAAGTCTAATTATGATTATAAAAACATTAGGTAACAATTATGGGAAACTAAAAATTTTCTAAATGTGATTTCGAATACCAATTGATTTTGATTGAGGCTTCAAAACCCTTACTTTTCTTAGATTCTGTAAAGATCTCTAGAAAATTGATATTTTTTTATAAAACCCTAAGAAATTCATCATAAATGAATATAAAATAGTTGAATAAATAAGATGTGTTATCCTTCTATTATCATTAGAACTATAGTCTATAAAAAATATAGTAAACAACACTAAATGCACATCAATGAGTTGATGGACGATAGACTCAATCCTATATGATGTTTCATGCTAGAATTGACATGTCCCATAATTTAAATGAATACTTAAACTATTTATTCAAATCTAATCTAAATACTTGAAATATGTTTTTTAAAAATCACCATATACCTCTTCAATACATTTGTGGTTCTTTATTTCAAACATAGTTGTAATTTATTCTCTTATATAAACCATTGGACTTGTGTATTTATAGACTTATCTAAATTAATACCAAATAGGAAGAAAATTTTAAACACAATAGGCGATAATAAATGAAAACATAGGAACTTCATGTATTATAAACCTAAAATATGGATAACAATGGCCCAAACCTAAATCTAAAAAATAAGACCCTGATAGTTTATAAGCATAATATGTACTATTTAGGGTAATAGAACCTGAAGTAATGTAAAAATAGAATAAAAAATATAAATAGGAGAGATAATAGAAAATAAGAACATTGAATATTAAATGCAAAACATGGTGAAAAGGAGGAAATAATATTCTATCACGAGATTTAAATTTACAAACACATAAGTATCATATATTAATGAATTTTGACAACTAATTCAATCCTTGAATGAAAATTAGGTGTTTATAGATTTAATGAAAACTATAACTATTTATTGAATTCATTTATCTTTCTTGTTCCTTTCAATAGAGTTGTGTGAACAATAAAATTAATTATTTATATTTCCCTTCATGAAAATTAACCATAATGGTTGTATATAAATATAAAATTTAATTCAAATTATGACCCTTAATTATTGGCATAATAGGTGACAAAATAATGACTACAAAATAAAAATAAGGGGCCACATAAGATAGGCGCACCTTAATCAAAAGGGTACATAAAAAATAAAGCAACATCATCAACACTCCAAATGATGTTCCAAAAAAAATACCCAAAACACTTCAAAATAGAGATAATATAGAAGGGATAGAGAGAGAGAGATTACGGGAAGATAAGATGATGATGTATAAAACATGCCGACAATGCCCAATTTCAGATAATAAAATCTCTACCATGGTTATGTTTGGAGCCATGAAAATCTATTGGAATCCTTAAATATCTTGGGGAGTATTGTGGAGAAACCCATTGTGAGAGCCTTCCTCATTTTCTCCTTTCCTTGTCTAGAAATGATTCCTTTTAGGGTTTGAGAAACATTTTAAGAAGGCCATAAGGATGTTTATGGTTACGCCTTATTTTGATACTTTTAGATGATGGAGATTGATCCAGTCTAAAAATGGATATTGGATGCTCAAATTTTTGGGGGAATTATATATTTTTAATTATGATATGAATTTAGGATTAATAATGTTCCCCATATGCACTAGTTAATCCACTATTATCATTGTATAATAATGTATCCTTATATCACTTGAAAAACTCTTTGTATTGCTCTTTTCTATTTGGTAAAAGTGATGTAACTGGTTAAAGAATAAATTACTACACCATAAGACCTCAAAAAATAGGATTTGGTTCAAAATCCCTAAAAAAATATTAATATTTAATCAAAATTAAAATATGATTACATATTTCTTCCAAAAAACTTATGCAATTTAATACTAGATGGTATGTCAATTCGAGTTTCCATGCAAAAGTTATGACCTCTAAAAGTTATTACATTTTGATTTGTTGTAAAACCTTCAAACATCAAGTAGAATTTATGTAATTAACTTAGAGGTTATTTAATCTCAAATGGTGGTTTGGAAACTACCATAGTGGTTTGGTAATTAATTGGTGTTTTTTCCTTATATATTTTTCAAATAGACATATAATAGTTTGATAAGTATTGTTGATAGTTTAATTTTATATTTTAAGACTTTTTGGCTTTGGATTCAAGATATTTTTGGTGTCAAGTTTATAAGATTATGTATTGATAGGGTCTTTATTGTAGTTATCCAATAAACTAGATTATAAATGAAGGAATGGCATTGGTTTATTGGAGATGATTGTGACTGGATAAGAGGTTTTCACCAAGGATATATTACAAATTAAGACATCCAAAATAAAAAAATAGGCCAATGGTGAAAATGATGATAATATATATAAATATGTTTTAA